>SKCR01050378.1:0-39202 GCA_019454045.1 Zanthoxylum bungeanum
AATAAGAGATCATATTAATTTGAGTTTTAGTTGATTACAAATATTAAATTCTATCTTATAGAAAAATGAATAAACTCACGCAAATACACAATGAAATGTCAAAGGAAACTAAATGATAGTTAAATTCACTCATAAAGAATCCTTATTTGATGAACAAAAAATATAGGTACAATTTTAATCCATATTTAATTAATATATCACTCCAATTAAACCTCAAAATGAAAAGGTGACATCCACTTTTCACTCTATTGGTTGCTACTTCTGTAGAAATGGTAAAAACTAAAAAAGTTAAAGCATGCTTAGAGATCATCATATTTAACTATCAATGATGACTATCAACGAAGAGGGAAACCAAATTGAATTAAAGGTGGAATAAATAATAAAAAGAGCAAAAAAAAAAAAAAAAAGAGTTGAAAATAATAAGCAATAAAATAAATAAATAAATCCATCTAAAAAAAAAACTCAGCCGATTAATCGGCACAAAGGAATGTTCCTTGACGTTTACGTTATTCCATATTTTAAAAAAAAAAATATGTGTAATTCCCTTTCATTTTCTCACTATATAATCACTCCATTTGTCTTCCCATTTTCATCACCCATCAAAATCAACTCACTCACTCTGAAAACTTTCTTCACAAAAATTCAATTTTATTTAAAAAAAATGGCGTCTCCAATGCTTGACTCGGGCTTCGATGTAGACAAGCTGAGCTACGAGATCTTCTCAATTCTTGAAAACAAATTCCTCTTCGGCTACGATGAACCAAAACTATCTCTTCACCAACAAACCAAATGCAGTACCAAGCAAGTCAACGGCAAAGTCAGAATCCTCTCCATCGACGGCGCCGGCTCCACCGACGGCATTCTCGCCGCTAAATCACTTTCCCACTTGGAATCCTCCATCCGTCGCAAATCTGGCAACCCAAATGCCCACATCTCCGATTACTTCGACGTCGTTGCTGGCTCCGGCGCCGGAGGCATCCTCGCCTCTCTCCTCTTCACTCGTGGGAAAGACGGTAGCCCCATGTTCTCCGCTGATGGAGCTCTTAATTTTCTCATCGATAATCGCCGGAGACTTTTCCGGTCTTCTTCTGGTGGGCTGCTCCGGCGGTGCTTTAAGGCTTCGAAGGTTGAAAATCTGTTACGTAAGACGTTCGGGGAATTGACTTTGAAGGACACTTTGAAGCCGGTTTTGATCACGTGCTACGACCTTTCCACGTGTGCGCCGTTTTTGTTTTCCCGCGCGGACGCGTTGGAAATGGACGGCTACGATTTCAAGATCAGGGACGTGTGTCTGGCCACGTCGGCTAAACCTACGGTAGTGGGCGCGGTTGAGATGAGGTCGGTTGACCAGAGGACTAAGATCTTGGCCGTTGATGGCGGTATTGCTATGAACAATCCGACGGCCGCTGCTATTACTCACGTGTTGAATAATAAGCATGAGTTCCCGTTTTGTAACGGCGTTGAGGATCTGGTTGTTGTCTCTCTTGGAAACGGGGAATCCGATTTTGGAATTGGACCAAACCAACGGTTCTCGCCGTCAACCTTCGTTAAAATTGCCGGTGACGGAGCTTCTGATATGGTATAAAAATATTTCCTTTATTAATAATTTTATTACATTAAATTCTTCATAATTTTTGCTATTTAATTTTGTAAAATGTACGTGGGTCCAATAAGCTAATTACTATACTCGTACTACTTGCATGGCTGTTGGGGTGACCATATTAAAAGTTTCACCTAACATTATCTATTAAAAAATAATAATTTTATATTAGAGAATAAGAATCTCAATTTTTAAAATAATTTATTAATAATTAACAAAATCTCTCTTATTTTATAGGTTGATCAAGCTGTTTCAATGGCTTTTACACAAAGTGGGACAAGCAATTATGCACGAATTCAGGTACTAATAAATATTCAACATACAATTTGTGATTATTTGATTTATATATATATATAATTAAAATGTGAATAATAAAATAATTAATTTTTGTAATTTTGCAGACAAATGGGATTGTATCTAAAAAACAGAGGAGCTTGGAGAAGGCAATGAAATCAAGCAACAAGTCAGAAATATTGAATGCAATTGAAGAAGTTTTATCAGAAAAAACCTACGAATCAGTTTTATTTAAAGGAAAGAAAATGGTGGAAAGCACAAATATAGAAAAATTAGAAATATTTTCCGGAGAATTAATAAAAGAGCAAGAGAGGAGAAAAACAAGCATTTTACCAACTGTGGTATTGAAGCATACAATTCCTACACCAAGAACATCATCGGCCACGACTCTATCGACTCTTTCTTCGAGCTGTTAATTGATTAATTAGCTCCGAAATTAAATATAATACTTAATTAATTAGTAGAGTTAATTTTGTGATTAATATATTTTTGTATTTTGTTGCCGCTCGCGAAGAATCATAATCCGAGCTGAGCTGAACTTTGTTGATTAGATCATCTATATTTAATTAGTTTTGTGAATATGTAATATATATATATAGAGTGTTTGTCTTGTTATATATAATGTGTGTAAAAGATGTTACCTTTAGGTCATGAGTTTGAATTTAGAGAATGCGTTTTTTATAAGAATATAAGACAAACGAATATTTTATCTACTTCATTTAAATTTATAAATGATGATTTAACGGTGAGATTTCCAACGATTCAAAAAAAAAAAGAATGTAAAATAGCGTGTAATATTGTTATAGAAACTTAATCGAAATTATATTTCATTTTTTCTTTTCTTCTCTTTTTATGGTTAATTTCTTTACATTTATGAGGAGACTTGTAATAGTTGTGAACTTCAGTCACCTTCACGAAAACTACCACATTCGTTTTAATATCCCTGCTCAACTCTCAGCTAACGAAGTATACTATATTTATAACACGTGTCATAGAGTGGCAAAATGAATCATGGACTAATCGAATCAAAATTAATGGATTCGTATTCGATTAGTTTATTAAACGAATCGAATACGAATAGTCGTTTAGTCATGATATTTTTTAATAAAATAATTTACCTTACATTAATTATTCATAAATATATACATATGAAATATGTAATTAATATATTTACTAAAAATACATCACTAAATATCGAAAATAGTTTATTTTAATGGTAATTAGCTATAATTTCTCGAATCTTAATTAAAAAATAACAAGAACTAGTAAATAAAAATAATAAAACGAATCATAAACGAATCGATGAGCTTAAATTCGTATTAAACGAATCGAATCGAATTGACCTATTTATTAAACGAATCTATTTTTTCATACATGTATTCGCTTTAAAGCGAATCGAATCAAACAAATAAATGAATCCTGACCCAAATTACCACCCCTTATATGTCACGGAACAATCAAAGGGTTTTTAAATATCCCGAATTTTTGGGGTTTCGAGTAAATTCTAAAAATAAGATCTCAATAAAAAATAAAAAATAAATTTATTTTCAAACTTAAAGTCATAATTTGAGATATCAACCAATTATTTGTGTTGATTATTCTGATGTCATGTATGAGAATGATACATCGAATATAAAAGAAGTTAAAATGTTATCTTTTCAATTTCAATTCTATTGATAAATGTTGTACGGTTGTATTGCGGGACAGCTCATAAATATACAAGATTATTAGAAATTCAAGTTATATAATGCATTATTGAAGTTTTGAGAATGTGATTTGAAAATAACATTATAACCCTCGCAAATTTTAATTTTATTTTTATTTTTAATACGGTGAACGTAATGAAACAAAGAGTTATTATCATTTCCCTTCTTCTTCTTTTTTTTTTAAACCCCAACATCAAATTAGAAAATAACAAATCAATTAAAATGTCGGTTTTTCTAGTAAAATGTAAGTTTTTATAAAGACAGAATAAAAAAATATTATATCACAATACTTAATATATCCATTTATTATTTTTCAATTTATAAAATGTAATATAAAATAAGAGAAATTATCAATTGTGTATTTAATATTTGACACGTTATAAAAAAAAAAAACACAAATCTTGGATCTTTGTTAATTCACCCAAAGATTGTAAAATGTATCAAAAGTGTAGATAATATTCGTCTATTTTGTATTATATATATACTCAATGTTTGATATGTGTTTCAATCGTATACATAAATTAGTACAAAATTGATTTATAATATTTGGGTAAATCGATAAATAAAATTTCAAGATTTATATATTTTTGAGAACTTGTTCATCTTTAGACATACGATTGATAATTTTCCAAAAATTGATGATAGGTTACATGACCTTCCCAAAAAGAAAAAGAAAAAAGAATGGATACTTTGAATTTCCCTATTCGATTATGCAAAATTGCAAGTTGGACTTATTATAATGCCTCTATAAAATTCATAATTACGTAGTATTTTGTATAAGGTCTATCTATACTCGGTATCAAATCTATGTGAAGAATAACAAGAGATTTTTTTTGTTAGTTTAAATAAATTTTTTTGTTAGTTTAAATAACAGGCTACTGAATGTTAGAATTTAGTTGTTGATTATGAGTTCGAATTCAGGTGGTACATTTCTTACAAGAGGGTAGGATAATCATGAGTTTTTTCCTGTTCCGTTTAAATCATGATCGGGTGTTTTTCAAACATGACTAGATTTTATTCTTTCCTTTTGTGAGCCCCAACCTAACCTTCATTGTTCTTAGTATAAATTAACAGTAGCTAATGCTGATTAAAAAAAAAAAACAACAACAATGGATACCCTAATTTTCAAAACAAAGCAAAAACATCTAATTAATGTCATAATAATTTTTTTTTTCATTTTGTTTGTTTCAACAGTTGAAGCATACATTAAGGTGCATACAATCAATGAGCTTGGTGATGGCAAAGGTGTTGAATTTTCACAGTGGCAAGGACAAAACAAATATCACAAATGGCAACTCTTAATTATGAGTGGATCGTTTTTGAAAGTTTTGCCTTCAAAAACACAGTGTCAGCTTCAATTTGATGCATATGATCAGCGTAGAGATTCTTGTTCAATAGACTATGATTGGTTATTTTCAAAAGTGGGGGTTTTCAATTTTGTTGAGGGGAAATGGGCGTTAATTTAGATTTTCACGGCCACAGTAAGAATGATGTTGAGAGATAGATGAAGGGAGATTAGTATCATCTTTATTTAGTGCCGACCTCTACACATTAAATTGTCCACAAGGAGTGTGGCTTGGTGGTGTAGGTTTCAGGATCTCACCTTGAGGTTCTGGGTTTGATTTATAGGCGCTAAATAACGGTCTACGAGTTATAAATTTTTTTTTTTTTAAAAAAAAAAAGAAAAGAAAATTGTAATGAAATATGTGAAACGGATAATTTATTCTAATTATCCGTTATTCACTTTAGAAAATAAATAAAACCATAACATTTGATTCTTATGTCACACTTTTTTTATTCTCCATCGTTTAAGAAATTTCATTGAACTCCTTTAAAGTTACCTTATATATTTAATGAGAGTTATCGTAAATTTTGAGTTTTACAAGTTTTAACCAGTTACTTGACTAATTTGGTAATTAACTAACCAATGTTTTTTAGCCAGTAGTTAAAACTTAATATAAAATTAAACTTCTCTAGTGGACCAGAAAATTTATCTCAAGACATTAAATACAAATTTGATTGATGGGGCATGGACAATTACTCTTTGTTTGAATTGAGATTTGAGAAGGTAAGGTAAAATATGGTTAAAAAAATGATGTTTGGGAAAAAATGTAAAAGAAATATATAATTATTGGGGTTATTTTATGGTTTGAAAACTTCATTTCATCTTATTACTCTAATTTGGAATGTTTTCATAATTTTGATGTTATGTTTGTATTAATCTTACCTTACATTCCAATACATTATAATCAAACACAATAATATTATTAAATCATTATTTTATCATATCTTTTTTTTTTAATCGTTGGAAATTCCGCCACCAAACCACCTCTTTCGGGCTTAAGCGGAGCACGTAAAACCCCCGACTGTCCCAGACTCTTACAAGAAACGCACCCATAGATTCGAACCCATGACCTCAAGGTGGGATTCTGAACCCTACACCACCAAATCACGCCAATTGTGAACTTATCATATCATGTTCCCAAATATAATAAGATAAATTATCTCCTATTACATTACCTAATTTTCACTTAGCATGATTTAATAAATCTCATTACACCTAAACCAAACAAATGATCATAGACATTGTTGGCCACAGTGAAATAATGTGAGGGTAAAAGAGAGAGAATTGTAATGAGATGACTTGGTGATTTTGTCCGTATCCCCCAAAAATAAATTAATAACTTTATTCCAACCCTAAAAAAAAATTAATAAATTACATATCTCATTAACACCCCGAGTAAAATCTTGTAAATGAGTAAATTAAATTTGTCCCACATTTGAGTTGATTTTTGAAATTCTCCTTCGATCTTTCGAAATTATCTAAACCCTAAATTAATAATTTCCCCTCCCCTTTCCTTTGCCCCCGTTTTCCTCTTTCTTGTTCCCCTCCGTTTTTTCTTTCTTCGTTTTATTGTTGGTGGTTTATCGGATTTTTCCTCCAGTGAACCACCAGACAGCCCTCTTCCCCCTTTTGTGTTTGTTTTGGATGGTATTTTAGGTGAGCTTTTCGTGATTCAGGTCGGTGGGATATGTGATTTCACTATTCATAATGATTTTATTTCCAATGTTATGTTGATTTTTTTATTCTTACAGGTTAATAATCTTTTCATCAACATATAGAATATTTGTTGCAAATTAATAGTGTAAATCAAATGGTAAAGACTAAAATTATTCAATTCCCAGGACATTTATATTATCTTATAAATCTATTAGTTGTTATGTATTAGATCAGTTGTACGTCGTCGTAAAAATTTGGATTTCAAAATATGTATTATGTTGTTTCACTTATAATTAAGAATACATAGTCATTGACTTTTCACTGAGACTGAGGTGAGGAAACCGGGCCGAAATCGTTATTCCTCTTGTTCATAAATAGTTTTAGGTGTATGAATATGTATTTATATTAATTACAGGAAACACATAATGCATATTTCGCCTTATATTATTAGATTTTATACTAATTAACTTGAATATTAAGATATCCAAAATTTACTTTTTAACTATTATTTGACCATATAATTACATTCTAAAAAAAAAAATCTTGTATATGAAGTCTCCAAGACATTAAATTTGCGGAGATTTTAACAAGAAATTATTGGGCCCAACTAGAATTGTCTCTATCTAATAATATTCACTTATGAAAGTTGCATGTCAAGGTTGGTTTTGACTTGGGATTTTATCATTTTAATTGTATCCATATCAATTAAGTAACTTTAATGACTACTTTATGAATGGAATGAGCTAAATTGCAACAATTAAGCTTCTTTTAGATGCTTTGCTTAATCCTAATTCAGTATTAATATCAGCCCAATCTCACGGTAATAAAATTTAAACATAGATCAAGCTCAATAACAAGAAAGAATGGATGGAACCCTATTGAAAGCCAACTCAAAACATCCCAATAATCTCTTTTTGTAGATCATTTCATTTGCTTCAGCAGTTCAATCAACTTGGTGAAGGAATGGCTTTTAAGAGTTCAACGCTCATTTTGTAAGTTATGCTGCATCCTCGCATAAATATCTCTAGTTTCAAGCATGAAAAAAGACTAACGAATGAAAATACCAACAAGCGAATTAGATGACTAATAAAAAAGTATTACTATCCTACCATACAGCTTCATTAACTAAATCACTACTTCTTGATAAGATTCATCAACGTTAACTCGTAGGATCATCGAGAGTTCTTCTGCAGTCCTTAACGACTATAAATATAAGTCCAACCGAATCTGAGAAAATATTCCCCCCCTGGCTTTTTCTACATGTTGCTCCTTGAAACTTCAACTCAGCAGAGTGACATAAAAATACTTTCCACTTAAATATGACAGGATGCGAGTGCAATTATCCATACTGGAATGAAAATTCATTGAACTGATGTATGTATGGATATAATTTGATGACCACCTACAGATACATCACCAGACCTCACATGGCTCAAGAAAGCAGCGTATCTCTCTTACCAGTAGTGGCATTTCCTTTACTTTTTATAGGAGGCAACTGCGATTTTACCCAAGCTGGTGAATACTTGAGCCATAGTGGTTTAGCCGTTTTTTTGTGCTTAAAATCGGGACTTTTTTCGCTCCACTGCAGATGGAATTAGAGAAAATGAGCGAGACAGACAGACAGATGGAAAAAAAAGGAGAGTTGGTACAGTGTTACCTTTTCTGATCTATTATCCCACCAATTGTCTGGATTTTCCACCAAGTCCTTCCATGGGTCATCCTCTAAATGTCAAAGAACAGTATAGTCAAGACCACAGATATCATGTACCCAATCAAACTAACACAAGTACACTCAAAAATCCAACTTTAGTGTTCTATGAATCTATTTAACTTTTACTCCACAGTACAACCTCCAAGTTTTCGCAAGTCATTATGGAAAACAATAAACCTAACCTTACAAAACAAAGCATTTTCCCACTCTAGGTAGGGTTGGAAGGGAAAAAAAATAACTTGAAAAAAAATAACTTTGTTAGTTATTTATCAAAATAAGACCTTGTCCAAACTTGGTAGTGATGCGCAAAGTTTGCTTCAAGGGGGTCATTCCGTTAATGATAAATATGAACGTATCAAGTAATAAAAAACTCAAATCTTTTTATTCCTACAAAATGATAAAAATAATAACATTTTGAATAATAACCAAACTATCAATTGTATCTTTGTCCTTTATTAAAAAATGTTCTCTCTCTCTCAAAATAAGTAGGTCTTTCTAATATGTGTTATAAAATTCAGTCTCTTTCAGAATTAAATGATTTTTTATAAGAATTAAATGAAAGAAATAAAAGGCTTACTGAAGACGATAATGTACCTTTTTTACGATGAAAGGGTAACCATCGATGGAAATCTTTGTGGTGTTAAACTTTCAGCAAAATTGATTGATTTACGGCTTGTAAATCTTATCCTTGCAGCGAAGTAAATTGAGCAATATATAGTTACTGGGCTAATAACAATCAATTACATGAATGTCAAAAGAGCAAGGGAATCCTTGAGAAAGGAAGGGAAACAAATGGGTGTGGTGGATTGAAAGAAATAGAACTTTTGAAGACCATACAGGGTACATATGAGACAGAGTAAACTTTTGGCCCACTCTTTGGACCTCCACTTCAGAGTTTTAGAAACATGCCTATCATTTTTGTTTGGTATATAATTAGGAAGCAGCGGCAATCTCATAGGGAGGGGGAATTTCTGGTCTTTAGTCAATATTTTTTGGGGAAGCGTCTCTTTGTATAGAAATTGTTCCTTTAAGGGCACTTATGAATGCTGATCCTTGTTTGTAGACAACTAATTGTTCTGTGATAAAGCAAGCCCAAAAAAAAAGGAAATAGACCCACATATTCCGACCCAAAATTGTGAACTTATAAACCTCAGTTTGGGAGGGTATGGTTCAAGCTTCCAGAAAAAAATTTGAAATAATAAAAAAATAAGAAAGATGATGAAATATAAAAACAACAAAAAAAAATCTGGAATAATTCTTTGATCATGAAATTTAAACTTCCACTAGGTCTGTAGAATTAAACAGTGACCTTTAGTACTTCTAAGTTCCAACTATGATCAAATTTATTTATGTACTGAATTTTTTAAATTGAATAGCGCAGCCTGCCAACAGTGTCCCAAATATAGACATTATTGCAAATAGAAGAGTTTCATACCTTCAGATTTCTTCACATTGTCAGCTTTATATGTCTGAACATCAATGTTCGCATCATTTGATTCATGTGTCTGAACACCAAGTTCAGACGAAACCCAATGTGGTGCACTGTTTAGCCAGAGTGGCTGGGTACCATCCTTGCGCTTGAAGTCAGGGTGTCTAGGATTCACCTGTTTAATTAAATTAGGAATCAGAGTTTCGCAAATATTAACCAGATGTAAAAGACATATCTAGAAGAGGGCTCATCACCAATCTCTTAAGCTTATCATCGCGGTAATCTCGCCATTGTTCTGGATTATCAAGAAGGTCACGCCAGGCAGAATCGTCATATTTCTTCGTGGTAGCTGAACATGAATAATAACGCCAAGTGCCATGTAAAGGTCAGAAGACAAGGTAATTACCAAAATATAGGACAAAGTGATTATGGTGATCAACCCCAAAATTTGAAATAAAATGATATGAGCAGTGACAGGTTAAGACCTCAACCATATACGCCCTCCCAAGATTCGCTTAAGCATGACCAAAAAATGGTAATGAGTAACATCCTAGATTATCTTTTAGTAATGATAACTTTTATGATCAACAGATTTCCAGACATTGCCTCAGCCCCACACGCTTTCGGGAGGATAAAAAGTTAAAAACACGTCAAGTATGGGCTTTTTATCATATTTTCAATCCCTCTACTTACTATTAATAACCATTTTAACCATTGAACCATACAAATCATTAGAAACCCCACAGCTTTCCATAAACAAGCATGCAAAATGAAAATAATAAACAGACATTACATCTTTTAGCTGGATGATCTATGGTCGGCTTGGTCGCTGCTTCTTGTTTTTTCAATGCAGAGGAATTAGCTGGATGATCTATGGTCGGCTTGGTCTCTGCTTCTTGTTTTTTCAATGCAGAGGAATTCCTTGTTTGAGAAGCAGGCGTGATGAAGTTGAGACTATGGACCATAACCTAACAGGAACTTCACAAGTTAAACTTACCCTGATGGTAAATTATCAATTAAAAACTGTTCAAACAACAAATACTAAATAACTTTACAAAAGAGAGGATAAGGATCAAAGACAACTTCTCCTAGAAACAAAATAATGTTTTCAAGAGGCATTGACTCATAAGCAAAAGTTTACCAATAAAACACGTTTTAATAGAAGTGGAGAGACTCCAAAATACAAAGCCAGCAAAACCAAAAATTTGAAGTATAAACAGAGAAAACTTCCATAGATGGTATCTTATCTTATGTGCTCAAACTAACAACTAGTACAAATCCCATTTGTATTATGGGGCAGCACTTGAACTTGCACTGCATCCCATTGTTTTTTTCAGTTCTTTATCATTCTGCAAGAAAAGAGTCATGACATCATTTGACATGTTGCTAAAATTCTAATCCTCTGTACACAGTACAAAATACTTCTTATCACTGGGATTTACAATGCCGTACAAAGTAGAAGCCTGTAACGCTTTCAATTCAATTACCACCAGTTAATATCAATTTGAAGATTCCAACAGAACTCCGAATTTTTGTGATGAACTGTTGAGCGTGAAACCAAGGGATTCTAAGATTATCTTTTCACATGTTAGCCACCATTAAGCTTGCATTTGGCAAGGCTTTCAAACCCAGAAAAGGAGATATTTATAAAACTATTCTCATTTTCGATCAATTGTTTAGTTGCAACAAAGAGAGTTCAACAACTCATTCACATTGGTTGTTCAGAATATCTATTCGAGAGACTTATAACTTATATAAATCCAAACCACTGTTTATATGATTGGTAAATTTCCGCCATACTCGCAATATAATCAACTATAATTTTTCCAACACGAAATCTATGACCTGAATATTAGCTTGGCCTTCAATTCCATCAACAGCAGGCGGATCAGCGGTAAGTTGTCCATATATATGTACATGATCATCCTTTTTCAAATGCGAAACAGCAATATGAGCCAAATCAGCTTCGAACAATATAGGAATCCTAACACGGCATCAAATAAAATAGGTAAATTTCAGACAACCCCTTAATGTTTCTCCTAATTAAAAACAACGATCCAGGAGGCAGGAGGTAACAAAATTGAATCAATTGAGCAAACTTAAGCGACGTACCAGAGAGGCGGAGATTGGGCAGATTCGTGCTGAGTGATTACAGTGCCAGCCCAGTGTTTGCCGTCGGCAGAAGTCTGAAACTGAACAGGCGCATCCACGTATCCAATCAAATTCACCGAGTTTGCAACTTTCACCTGAAATGGAATTTCGCTCGGCTTCGGCCAATCGACGGCCTTCCACGTCTTCGTTTTGGTCGAGGGTTTAGTCGACCGTTTATCTGTAGTGGTGGAGTAAGGCTGAGAAAAAAGAGCAGGCGAAAATAAAACGATGCGTTTCGCAGAGGACTGAGAACGCACGATTTGTGCCACTGCTCGACGAAGAGAATTCATCGTATTTCTTTTAAAGCTGGATGATAGCGAGAGAAGAGAGAGAGCAAATTAAAGAAAACGAATTACAAGGAAACGGCAAACATCTTCAGAAATTGAGAGTGGAGAGTGGAGAGTGGAGAGTGGCGGTGGGGTTTTGATTAGGGTTTTGTTTTTAGATGCAAAACGAAAGCAAATTACCCGTAAAGCCCCCGCGGGCGTGGCCTGTGATTTTCAAGTAGCCACATAAGGCAATCTCTTTTTTAAAAAATAAAAAATAAAAATTAATTGGTCCCTTTCCAATTATTAATTTTCTTTTAAATTTTATGCTTCGATACAAATTTTGAAGACATAAAAATCACACCACGTTAATAAATTCAGTAGTTATTTCCGTCATGATTATCCGAAGATGTGTTTTAAAAAATAAAATTGGATGTTTTCAAATGGATTTAAATTTTTTATGATTACAACAAATAGCAGCCATGATTAACCGTTAAATTGAATTCAAAGTAATTTTTTAGCCCATTCATTAAATTTAGTCCAAACTAATTTATTAGATCAGTGATAGACTTACCCCATTTTTACTGAAGATTCTCCAAAACGACATGTCCTCTTGTGTTTTGAGCAAAAAAAAATTTCCAAGAATAAAATTGTATCTATAATCAAACAGACATGTAAAATTGAGTAAGTCTCAATTTAGAGTTACGAAACTCTCATCCCAAATCTACATTTCTCTCCTTTCTCTGTCTCTTCATCCTCCAACTCCTGCTCCGTAATCGTAACCAACGGCGACTTAAACAGGTGGGTTCTTGTAAGAACGACGAAGAGCGAAGAACGGAGTTGGAGATCGTTTAATCATTTGGTTCTTTCAAGAACGACGAAGGAACGAAGGAATGAAATCTTCATTGTAGCTCGGCGTTCAAGTGCTGGAATTCACCCCAAATTAATTAGTGTAAGTTGAATATGGTTTTTGTGTGACTTTTTTTAATTTGATTTTTCTCAAACTTTTGTTTCACTAATTCAAATTGGTTTTTCGCAAACCTATACCTCTTTTATTGAAGCATGTAAATTTTTAATTTGTGAGGGGGACATTGTTCGTTGACTCAGTGAGCCAAGTGTGTTTAGGCTTCGCTATTTTTCCATCGAATTCCATTACTCTTGAGAATGTACAGCAGCGATGGTATGAATGGCATTACGATCTTGCTGGATGGAGGCTAGGCTTCGGTCCTGGCAATTGCAGTTAAATAATTAATAATTAATGAAATTACTTTATTGTATTTTGAATTATGTTTGTACTATACAATATAATATTTGTATAAGTGACATTATTGTATTGTAGAACTAGAGTCGTATCCAGTTATATTTAAATTTGGTTTTTCGCAAACCTATACCTCTTTTATTTATGTATTTTACAATTGTCTCTGTCACCAATTAGTCAAATGGAGAAAATTAAAAGAGGGGTATATTTAGTATAGGTTGAATATGAGTATGATGCTTTTTTTATTTTCTGGCAACGACAATACGACTTACCTAAATTTTATGTTATGATGCAGTTTGCAGTTGATTTGTAATCATAATGTCATCTATCACAAGTGTAGATTTAGTAGAACGACGACGTTGTCGCAAATGCCCCAATGGAAGTCCAAAAGTTATGGACTTCTAGTACACCAAGGAATCAAAATCGAAAGTTTTGGAAATGCAAGGATTGTATGGCCTTTGACTGGAATGCCGATGATCAATGAGCGGAAGATCTAAAGAGCAACGAACTTAATAATGATATTTTATTAGGTGAATCCGAAAGTTGATTAGGGATGAAATATGAAATCGAAAACCCAGTCTCATTAAAAAATATGCAGCATAAATAATTATTTTTCTATTACTTTATATCATATTTATAATATGTTATTTTATTTAAGCAGTTTTCTTGAGAATGTCAGCCACATTATGCTTCCAAAATGGGATGGGTATAAGGTTTTGTATATAGTTCAAAAGGGGACGTGCTTCAAGCAGCACATTGTGCTGTCAAAATGGAGTTTGTTTGTTTGTGGTTTCAAAGTTTCCAATTCATGAAAATATTAGAAATGGTAATGGAATGGTATTTGTTTGTTTAGTTGTTAATATATTTTTTGAATCTGCTCTATTTGTAGTTGTGATTCTTATGTTGATTTGGATGACTAATTCTTATTATACCACGAATTATTCACTACAGTGAATTGCAAGATTGAATAATGATGATAAGAATTGATAGAATTTGGCCAAGAGAATGAATCGAGATTTTGCTAATTTACTGCGTTTACAGATGAACGACATCAATCTTGACAATGAAAATGTATAGTGATTTGAGTTTGTCTTGGCGACATATAAAACAAAACATAACCAAGTTGGATTGAAATTAACAATGAAAGTCCCAAAGCTAAAGCAGAAACCAAGTTCAAGCAAACATATAGAACAAAAACAGTCAACTCAAAATCTATATATATATAGAGAGATAGAGATAGAGAGTCGTAGGAGAAGTAATTTCAAATAACATATTAGTGGAGTTCAAATCTTCCAATGAATCGGTCATTATATTGAAGAAGTAATTGCTGAAAGTCTGAAATCCTCAAAATGAATCAGCCATTAGAGAAGTGTCTTGTAATGTGGTGCTGCCATTATTAACGTTTGGTGCAATGACATGAACATATGGTGCAGTGACAGAAACATGTTCAATTTGCTTACAAATTCAAATTAAAGGTAACTAAAGTATGTAATAAAGGAAAACAATTCTATTTATAAAAATAAAAATAAAAAAAAAAAAAAAACTAAACAAAACCAATTTACAGTGACCACGTTGCTATCTTGTGTTGGGATTTCAATATAATTAAGCATGGCAACGGGCCGGGCTTATCAAAGCCCGGCCCAGGCCCGTGCTGTCATCGGGTCGGGCCGGGCCCGGGCTTGATTTTTTAATTATAAATAAAAAAAAAATTATTATATAAATATATATATTTTATAAATAAAAATATTTAATTATTTATTTTAAGTTCGGACCTGATTTTTTTATTATAAAAAATTATAAATATAAAAAATTTATTATAAAAATATATATATTTTATAAATTAAAATATTTATTTATTTATTTTAAGCCCAGACCCGATTTTTTTATTATATAAAATTATAAATATAAAAAATTTATTATAAAAATTTATATATTTTATAAATTAAAATATTTGCCTTGCCAGGCCGGGCCGGACTTCGGGCTTTTCTGCCACCCCTAAATATAACGTAATGATCGTTCACATATATATCCTGTAAATCAATTTAAATTGATATAAGGCTTCAATTATAGTACTAATAACAATTGACTTAACAAAATTACACTAACATGTGGCGACACCTGATGTTTCTTTTTTCTATGTTTCTTATATTTTATGGATTGTATCCTGCGACTGCGAGGACGACTTTTAACGCGAGTAATTTATAGATCACGAATGCTTCCAATTACAGTCTCGGAACTTCCAATTATGTTACAACAACTTTTTACAACACCAAAATTTGGTTTGGTTAAATCTTTCCACATATTATCAATACAATCTAACATATAATTAGAACTTTCAATATTGTAACATCCCTATTGCAGGAATATTATTGGCAGACAGCAGATCACGCTGCCGCCTAAGCCTTTAACTTATGTCAATGAACACTTGCTTTTATCGTAATACCATGCAAACTTATAACTAATTACACATGCAAACTCAAAATTAACATAAATGCAAATTCATGAAATATATACATATCTGCAAATATTTATCATACATACATCATCAAATATATGTATACAATACATATATTTGATGATGTATGTATGATAATCCATGCTACTACCTGACCTTGAAACTATAGTCTATGGGTGTTACGTATCGTCGTCCCATATCCCTAGACTACGTGTGCACACGTTCTCTGTCCGTCAATTCCATAAGTCAGAGCTGAGGTGAGTTTTTCCCTCATGCCTCCAAAATCATAAATACTCTTGCTTTTAAATCTCAAAACTTTCTTTCATAAGAAACAACTGGTAATTAATATGGCTAACGCCCTAAAGCATTTAAAATAAATATTGATAAGTAAAGAGTAAATAAAAATCAACTTTGAAAGTAAAAGCTTCCACTTACATATTTGAAGTCCGGTCAACTCTACTCCACGTCGCCGAGAGAGAATGCGGATCATGTCGAGTATCTAATTGGAATAAAATTAGTGTAGGCACTGCATTTTTACACATAAGTCCCGATGATGAGCCTCATTTGGAGGCACTACCTTTTGAGTCACGAAAGCCGCGGGAAACGGATATCGGAAGGGGAAATTCAGAATAAACAAGCTCACTGTCTTCGTTAGTGCTGCGTTCGCTACTTCGTTCGAACGGGAAACAGATTGCGGGTGTTCGTGTCGCTTTCGAGGAAGCGTTCGAACGGTGTCGGTAATTCTGGTTTTGCTGCTAGCCTCACACCCAGCCCATTTAGCTCCCCAAAGCCCATAAAACACATCCCAAATTAAATAAATAAATATTAATTTAAACATTAAACATTAAATAAAACATTTAAGCCATTTACCAATTAAATAAGATATTTACCTAACTTAAACTAAAATCATGCCTAATTTAAAATCAATCAACCAATTATATTCCCAATCTAATAAGATTATTCCCAAACTTAAAATATTTGTATTCCTAAACCAACACAAATTAAATATTGCAACTTCCTAAATTAAAATATTTTGTCCCCCCTCAATCCTTTGATTTCCTTGTTTAAAACTAAATCATATCCTAATTAAATGCACAAAATCCCTTCCCTTGTCAACCCTAACCCTTCTCTATATAAACCACCCTTCACCAAGTCTCTTCATCTCCGGTAGTTCACGCATATACATAAAAAAAGAAGCCTTCCCATTGACGCCCATTGTAAGCAAGAAATAACAAGAATTTCTCTCATTCTCCTCCCTCCATAGCCGAAAATAACAAGCCTTCCTAAATCCACTGAAACCAGCCCCTGCACCCCTCTAAAACACGCCCGAGTAGCCCCTAAATCACCTTAAAACAGCAGCCCAAATCACCTTAGAGCAGCAGCAAAAATCCTCCCAAAACAGTCCCCAAAATCCCAAAAACAGTAACATAAAAACTACATAGATAATCTTAAAAATAATCACATATAATTGCACTAAGAACCCACACAAACTTGGAATAGTTTATTGAAAACGTTAAAACAGGTGGCCCGTGCAGTGAGCAGCAAGACAGAAGCCGAATAGGAGCAGAACGGAGTTCGAACCGCAAGCAAAACAGCAAAGCAGTGAGCTAGGACGCTGAACCAGTGAACCAGAAAAGTTGCGGAGCCGTACCCCTTCCGATCTTCGTGGAACGCGAGTCCGAGAGACGGCTTAAAAGGTTAGACCTGAGGGTATCTTTCACACTTGTTTTCTTTTTTCCGCATTATTATTAAGTATTACTTGTATGATTGTCATGTTGGAATGCATGTTGTGGTCTTTGAGTAGATAAACATGCATGAATTATGAGATGTAATATGTTGTGGGTATTGGATGAATGAGAGATGTGTCAACTCTCGCGGTATATCGGATGGAAACCCGGACATAAATTTCATTGCCGATTCCGAATGGACGGTAATATGATCTGTACTCGGGCCACAACTCCACGTACCGCTTGGGTAAACGGCACCATCTCTCTTTTGTTGCGTTTCTTTTGTTTATTTAGTTTTCTTACTTGAATTCAATATGTTGTTTAGTTATGCATGATTCAACCAAGCGCATGGGCTTAGTGAGTTAGTCCAAAGGTCCTCCATTTGGGAGACAAATAGCCGAAAAGGCCACCTTTGTGACACTACTTCGCCGCGCCGGTTGATGTGTGTTCGGTTGGATGCGAGATACGTTCAATCGGGCATACTTAGTTTGATGTTATTGAGTTTATCTTTTATGTATGGTTCAATCAAGCGCATGGGCTTAGTAAGTGGAATGAAAGATCCCTTATGGGGAGGGGTTAAAACCCGTTACCACGATGCTTTGCCGCGCCGGTTGATGTGTGTTCAGATTGGATGTAAGATGTGTTCAATCGGGCATACTTGGTTGATATGATTGGTTCTATTCTTGTATGTGTGATGTGACGCGCATGGGCTTAGTATGTTGGTCTAAAGGTCCTCTCTTTGAGAGATCAAGAGCCCCAAAAGGTCACCTTTATGGCAGTACTTCGCCGCGCCCTTTTATTTTGTGTTTATGTATTGCGTCTCATTTCATGCATCAGGTTTGTTCCCGTTCGAACGCGTTTACGAACGCAACTCGAACGCGCATGTGTTTTTGCCTTATCATGTGTCAGGTCTCATTTCCGTTCGAACGCGTTAACAAACGCCATACGAACGTGAGCATTCTGTCTCATTTCCGTTCGAACGCGTTAACAAACGCCACACGAACGTGAGCATTCTGTTTCATTTCCGTTCGAACGCGTTTACGAACGCTACTCGAACGTGAGCATTCTGTTTCATTTCCGTTCGAACGCGTTTACGAACGCTACACGAACGCGAACACACTGAACTGTGTCCTCTTCATTAGATTTCATGCATAGTTTTCCTAGTAGCTATCTCCACATGTATAAATACAAATATGTTAATGTATTACAATTCATATATTTGTGTCATGATAACATTTGAGTATTATTTCTTGCGGTATATCGGATGGAAACCCAGAGTTAAATTCCGTAGCCGATTCCGAATGGACGGTAGTGCGGTCTGTACTTGGGCTACAATTCCACGTACCGCTTGGAAAAGTGCCCATATGTGTGTGTATGGTTAATATGTGTGCTTGTGTTTTCCTGAATGTAATATGCAAATGAAGTTATGTTCGTTACTATTTTGATATATGTTAAGCATGCAATTTTAAACGTGAGATATATGTGAAACGCGTATATAAGTTTTATCTTGAATATGAGAATTTAGAAGCATGATACTCTTGGAAATAAGCGTTACTTAAGCTTGATTAAATTATTACATAAATCCTTTCATTACAAGTGACATAAGTAAGGGACCATTCCGAACCCAACGGTTTGAGGTCTTCCCTTGCGAGGGGTGAGTGCGGCCTTAAATCTTTGTCCCGGTTCACACCGGGTGGCGACTCCATGTTATTCAGTACTTCCCAAACTAGGCCGCGAGCTTAGGAGCGGCGCCGCCCAGGTCCTGTTGTCCACACTTAGTTAGAACATGAGTTGCAAACACGGCTCGAAATTAAATTAAGTTTCTTAATATAATTGAATTATCCGTCTACATGTCGTGCGTAAGTGTTTTAATATTGATACGTGTCTCTTAGGTTGTATTATATCATTTTGAATGTAGAATGGAAAACCAAAAAATATTTGAAAAAAATGGCATGCGTCGTGACTCGCATCGTGACGCACATACGTGTCTCGTGACTTCGGATAAAATATAAGTTTTGGTTTTAATGCGCGTCGCGACTAGGGGTGGCAGAAAAGCTCGAAGCCCGGCCCAACCCGGGGTGGAAAAAGCCCGGGCCGAGCTTTCCAATTTTGGCCCGGGCCCGGCCCGACCCGGGCCAAAATAAAAATAAAACATATATATATATATATATATATTAATATGTTTGTATTATTTTTATTTGTTTTTAGCATTTAAATTGTTAATTTATCAATGAAACTTGTGATTTATTTATAAATTGTTTTTGTATATAGTGTAAATGTATTTTATATTTTATATTTTATACTTTTTTTTTAATTCGGGCCCAAAAAAAGCCCGGCCAGGCTTTTCCCGGGCCCATGCTTTTTTTTTTTGTTGACCGGGCTCGGGCCGGGCTTGTCAAAGTCCGGGCCCGGCCCGACCCGTTGCCACCCTTAGTTGCGACGTGAGCTCATGAGGTCAAAATCCGAGGTTCTGCCTTGTCGCGTGTCGCAACGTAAAGTAATTTCCAGGACCCAGATTTTCATTTCTTCCATAGTTAACTTCATATCTCATTCCATATCAAACACAAACATCTTCAACATATCGTTTACCATCATATCATACTCCCAACATCTCATCACCACTAAAATCACATCATCTTACTTAATGTTTTAACTAGGATGAGATATAAAAAATTACTCAAACATGAACTTCTAAATCAAACAACCATCAATATTCAAATTCCTATTAATCAACAACATGCTACCATCATCAAACCATTAAAACTCAAAGTATCAAAGTTTGGGTCATGTATTGCTTACCTTAAATCCAAGCCTTTCTTTTCTAATGGATTTCCCCAAGCTACTTCTTTTTCTTATTAGGGTTGTTTGGTGATGATTAGTTCTTGATTTTTCCTTAGAATTTTGTGAAAGAAAAATGAAATTCCTCCTTCTTTACCTTATCTACCTCACGCCCAATAGAGAAAGAAATTGTCAATTTCTTTGTTACTTTTTCCTTTTTTACAATTTAAAATTTTAAAGCATTTCTCTAGAAATTTTGGACAACATTTGGGCTTAAAATTTGGGCTAAGTATGGATACATTTTGATTGGGCCTACATATTGGCTTCGACTAAACTTGGTTTAATGAAGAAAAATGAGCACTCCTTTAATCTACACTTAGGCCCATTAGTTATCAATATGCCCATTAGGCTCGAATTGAGTAAGGTCTGCGGGTTTCTAAGTCGTCTCAAACTTTTCCCCCGTTAATATTCTGATATCACACTAATTGAACTTATGAAAAAAAAATGGGTCGTTACAAATATCTCATGCAACATTAGCGAACTTAGCACATGTATTGTCATATCTCACTTTCTCATATATAGGACTCCATATATCATAGCTAATTTTCACCCTACTATGGCATCTCCGAACATCTTTTCACCATCATTCAATGATATACTTTTCTGGAAGTACTTTTACGTCATTACATATCATGGTTGTAATGGCATGCCTGCAAATAATTCCTGTAAACTACATTATTGAACAACTACAACTAATTTCTCCTTTCTTTTTTTCAAAGTAAACTTTAAAGAAAGTTTTTTTTCCCCTCACCAACTTTCACATCTTCTTTTACTTCATGTTCCGATCTCACTGAATTGACAACTTCGCAATACATCTTTCTAATTAACTCTTGCTGAAATTCTTTGAACTTTGAAATGGTATACACTTCTTGCAATTGATGCTCCATCTTATATTCTGACACACATGGAAGTTGTTGTGAAAGTTGTTGGAGTTTGTGCTCGGCGCGCCAAATTTTGTTGTATTTATTGTAAATACATTGTACATTATATTTTATTGTGAATAAAATTAAGTAATTTTCATCAATATAATATTATATATGGTAAATGCGTAAAAGACCTTAGAATGAATAGTTGTGACATAATTACAAAGCGCTGCAATTGTTACTGAGTAATGTCACAATATAATTCATTCTTATATTGTTCATAGTCAGGATTTACATATCTGGTCGGTTAGTAAACCCGTGAGACCGGTACATGTCGTATATTAGAATTGTTCTAATGGTTTATCTCAGTAAAACCATGAGTATTGGGAGACTCATATAGACACGTAGGTATTTATTGGATAATTACTGAACGACTAATTCGAAGATTCTTGATAGATGGTACACCAACGTCAATATGAATTTTTACGAGTCGAATAGCATATAGCTCCATTGACTTGTGATACAACTGTTGATATGTGAGATATCCTTCATACTTTGATGACCGTCACGTCAATGATATTTTAAGATCATACCTCCGCATGTTCATTGGCTATGGACTGATACTCATGATATCATGTGATGTATCAATATAGGATCTGTCAGTCATGTGTAGGGGTGTTCGCGGTGCAGTTCGGGTCGGTTTTTTCATTTTTTCCTTCAAACCGCGCGGTTGGCGGTTTGGGAAATTAGAAACCGAAACCGCAAATTTGATAGAAAATCGTGGCGGTTCGGGTTGACGGTTTAGTGGTTTAGGCGGTTCGGGTCGACGGTTTGGATTATAAAACTTTTACGAAAATTTTATGATTTTTCACATTATAATTTAAGTAGAAAAAATACATAATTTTCATTTATTCATGGTATATTGTCATATGATCATTAATATCTTAGAATATCTATTCCGATAATAATGAAATATAAATATAAAATAAATAAAAATATATGTGTAAAAGACTAAGAGTGATCTAACAAGTGTTGTTTAAATTATGGGAACCAAATATACAATAAATTCGTGATAGAGGTAGAATGAACCATATTTCATTATCAAATAATAAGTAACATAACATATCTTTTTTTTGTAATTCCCACTTTCTTTCTCAAATAATATAACAAAATCTTTCAACACAAAACACACGTGTTATGTACGTGTGTATATATAGATAAAATAAGAAACACATTAAAAAAATAGTGGTGTTTGTTTTGTGGTCATTGGTTTTGAAAACGTTTTAAGTCACGGTTCTTAACCTGTTAAGGCTAGGTACCATTAATTTTAAGGGAAACAGTCATAACCATTATAACAAAATCTTTCATATTTTAATTTGCGGTTGGGCGGTTCGGTGTGGGTCAAAACCGCGCATCAACCCGAAATTTGTGGTTCGATTCGGTGCGGTTTGAAATCATTTTTAATATTTTTTCAAACCGCGCGGTTCGGTTCGGTTCGGTGCGGTTCGCGATTTGACCCGAAATCGTGTTCACCCATAGTAATGTGTATGAGATTTAGGTGTCCAATTTGTGATTCTTTGAAATATTTGGTTGAGGTATGATTCAGAAACAAGTTCCGAATATTTGTTAAGAATCATAATTATGTCGCGACACATGAATTGTTCAAAGCAGAGATTTGACGTTTAATCTATATCTCCGGAATATTTCGGATAACCTATGACATATGAATTATTATATGCGATGATTTCGACTTAGATTGTTCAACTAGAATATCTGTGGTCGTCATAATTTTTGAGTTGACAAATTACGGCTATGAAAATGGTTTCCGTGACAGATAAACTTGAACCTATAGAGTTCTACAATATAAAGTGTACTCGTTGAGCAATTGGACAATTAATTATTGATAATTCAGATTATTCATAATATACACATGCATATTAAATAATGTGTATTTGTATGTGATACATAATTTAAATTAGATACACATTATTGACCTATTGGATTTTGACACTTGTTTAATATTATTATTAATTAATTACTTGTTAATTAATTAGTAATAATAATAAAATTGGAAGAATATTATTGGAATATTTTTCCAAGTATTTATTTTGTCATTTTGTTAATAGTTAAATGAATTAATTAATTTGTTAATTAATTTATTTTAAGTAAAGAATATTACATTAATATTCTTTAATTTGGTAAATTTTGATTTGCCAAACCATGTGTATTTGACACGTGAATGTTTAATTAACAAAAACCAAATAAAATCAATTTTGGATTAGATCAAAATGGTGTCAATTTTATAACCATAAAAATTTGTTAATTTTGTTAAAAAAAATTGGCAAGAAATTCGGCCATTAGGGTTCATTTACTATAAAATGAAACTTGTTTTCGTTTTACAAGTTTGAACCATTCTCATGTGTTGAGAACAAAAGGAAAAAAAGGGTTAGGGTTTGAAAATTAAACAAACAACACCAACGAATAAAAAATTAAGAAAAGTGGAGCTTGGAATTAAGGTAATTAAAAGTTCCTAATTTCTAATTTCTAAAGCATGAGAATATGTATTAGATATGTATTTTACATGACTTATATATATATTGGATATGTATATGGAAATTTTTTTTGGTGTTAATTGGTTAATAACCTTAATAGTTTTCCTTATAAGCATGTGTAATTATATTAATTAGTGAATTAATCTTCAAAAAATAAAATTGACATTTTAGAGTGATTTTACCACTATGAGATTGCCTAGAATTGTTCTTGGGACTTTTTATTGTGGTGATTAAATTTGATGTAAATTAATTGGATTAATTTAGTGATTAAATTGAATTATGGCATGAAAAATGGATAATAAGTTTATGGATAAGATCTGATTTGAGTATCTAAAACAGAATATTTTTAATGGAAAAGTATGTTATTTAGATTATTTTGGATGTCTATTGGGTCGTGGATTTTTTCCGAAATTTGTTCCGAGGCAAACGCAAGAAATCGATAAAATTTAAGTCGAAACGGGCTCCACGCGTGCCGGTTGTGAATCCACCAAACTGGGCACTGTTCGGGCAGTCCAAGGGCTGACCGAACACTGCCCGAGTGACCAGGTTGCCTCGGCTCGGCTGATGGTAAATCTGTTTGCGCGTTACAAGTATTATTTGTCGAAAAATATTTTCGTAAAATAATTCATCGTGTAACGAAATATATTATGTTATTAAATGTTAATAAACAATATATTTAAATTTATTTGGGTGAATTATAGATATTTGATATTTATTAATTTGCTCATAAATTTTTTAAAATGTTTCAAAACCATTTTCGCCCTCCGCTACGCCCTTCTGCTGCGCTTACCCCAACAAAATCGTATCAGAACGTCTGATCCCACATCCAAACTAATTTTTTATGCCTTAAATATTTGATATTTAATTCAATTTATTTTACACATATTTGAGAATTAATTGATTGGATCAATTAGTTTGGTTGTTTGACCGTGTTTGTTAAAATCCTTATAACAAGGCTTTGTGTTTTATTTGTGTACTATACACTAATGGGTCCGTCTCGTCAATACAGATATAAATATTTTTCTTGATACCGTGGTTGTATTTAGGGGTGGCAATTTGGGTCAGGATTCGTTTATTCGTTCGATTCGATTCGCTTTAAAGCGAATACGGGTTTGAAAAAATGAATCCGTTTAATAAATGGGTCAATTCGATTCGATTCGTTTATTAAACGAATCGAATACGAATCATGGATTCGTTTATTCGTTTATGATTCATTTTATTATTTTCTTTTACTAGTTATTGTTATTTTTCAATTAAGATTCGAGAAATTATAGCTAATTACAATATAAAAATAATATTTTCGATATTTGGTGAGGTATTTTTAATAAATATATTAATTATATATTTTATATGTATATATTTATGAAGAATTAATGTAAATCAACTATGGTAAATTATGATATTAAATAATATCATGACTAAACAAATATTCGTATTCGATTCGTTTAATAAACGAATCGAATACGAATCCTGATATTAGGATTCGTTTAATAAACGAATCGAATACGAATTCATCACATTTCGATTCGATTCGTTTAGGATTCGATACAAATTCGATTCGTTGATTCGTTTTGCCACCCCTAGTTGTATCTGCCAAAGTAGTGCGGCTATGGTTGATGTAAATTTGTTTATACTGGTAAAACTTATTTGATAAGAAGCAAATTCGAGCGAACATGCATACCAATAGATGCCAAAGCAGTGAGGTGATGCATTAGTACCTTGGATATGTACATTGACGAGTATTGCCTTGAATACGCCCCATCCAATAGATGCCAAAGCAGTGAGGATCAGAAACGGTTCTGGACCTATTTAAATAGTCACATTGGATGTGATTGGTAATTGTTAGTTGTTACCTAATTGAGAAGATCATTTGGCGGGCCGTACCTCAAGTGGCTTTCCCCTGAAGAGGCACAATACGTTTTGGCCGAGTTACATGAAGGGCAATGTGGGAACCACTCTGGCGGTAGAAGGCTTGCATGCCGGGCTCATACAACTGGGTATTATTGGCTTACTATGCGAGTCGACGCGGCTACTTATGCCCGAAATTATAAAAAATGCCAGAGGTTCGCACCAGTCTCACAACTTCCTCCTGAAAAACTCAGCCCTACCCTAGCTCTATGGCCGTTCATGAAGTGGGGGATGGATATCGTAGGAAAGTTGTCGGCCGCCCATGGGCAACGGGTCTACATGCTCGCTCTAACCGACTACTACTCCAAATGGATTGAAGTAGAGGCTTTTGCTAGGATAAGAGATCAATAAGTGCAAGGGTTCGTCTGGAATAACATAATTTGTCGTTTCGGCCTACCCAGAGAAATAATTACGGATAATGGGTCCCAGTTTATCAGCCATCGTTTCCAGAATTTTTGTAAGACTTGGGGAATCAAACTGAGCTTTTCCACTCCACGCTACCCACAAGCCAAGTGGCAAGCCAAGTCTTCCAATAAGGTATTGTTGAACACGCTGAAGAAAATGTTAGAAAAAGCGAAGGGAGCATGGGTGGACGAGCTCCCAGGTGTATTGTGGGCATATCGGACAACAGTCAGATCGTCGACATGTGAAACGCCATTTTCTTTAACCTTCGGCACTGAAGCTGTCATTCCAACAGACGTTGGAGTGCCTTCGCCATGATACCAGTGGACTAGTGAGGAAGTGAACATGCAACTCATGGCCGAGACACTCGACACCATTGAAGAATTGAGGGAAAATGCAACTGTACGACTTGCAGCCTACCGACAAAAAAATGAGTAAATACTACAATAAGAACGTGAGAAGCATAATCTTCAAGGAGGGTGACTGGGTCCTCCGTCGAGTCTACCAGAATACAAAGGAAGCTAGTGAGGGAAAGCTATGAGCCACTTGGGAGGGTCCATACATTGTCAAGAAAGTTGTGGGCCATAGAGCCTATAAATTGGAAAAAGAAGATGGAGGTCGGGTCCAGAACAGCTGAAACGTTATTCACCTCAAGAAATACTTCCGTTAAATCCAAGATGCCATTCTACTACAATAAGGCGTCCTATTCAATAAAGCGACTAACTCGCTGTTGTTTGATTTCCGTTTTGATTTTTACTTGTGTAATCTTTAGACGACATGATTTATTTGTTTAAAAAAAAGAGAGGAATGTATTAGTGATACACATATTACAATCCCATACGACAAAAGATGTTTATATTTACGAACTAAATTTTTGTGTCCTTACATACAACCAATATATACAGCACCGACGTTTCAGGCAAAATGAAAAAAAAGAGGGAGTAACATCAAAATCAATCGTCAAGCCTTTCAACAGGCTCCGCTAAGTCGACTGGGGTTGTAGGTTGGCCCGCCTCGGTTGATGGTTCCAATCTCGGTCCTTCCACTGGGGCCTCAGTTGCTTCTTTGTCAGTATCAACCACAGCAGCCTCTCCAGTTCTCTCGGCAACCCCCCCAGTCACTCCTTCGGCCGCTTCCTTGGAGCTGACCTCCTGATTCTCTTCAACCTCGATTTCTTCAATCGACAGGGAAAGGCCCGCCTCCAGCCTTTCATCCAGCATTATCCACTTCCTCGGATTCCACGAGGTGTGTCCACCCGACAGATACTCCTTCATAAGCTGGCTCCAATCTTTTATGACGGCTTCCATAGCCACTCCCTCCAGCCTATCCAGCAGTTCGATCTTCTGGCTTTCCAGCTCCATGACACTGCCCTTCGCCGCCTCTAATTCGTAGGATGTCGCTTCCAACTTCTTTTTCGAGGTGGCAGCCTCATTCTCAGCTCCGAGCATCCTTCTCATGGACTCCTCGGAAGAGGCTTTGGCTTCAGTAACGTCTTTTTGGAGAGCTGCATTCGACTTCTCCAGTTCCATAGCCTTCCTCAGACTGGCTTCGACATATATCTGCTGGAAGATAGCGTACTCCAGAGTCTAATACGACAAGAAAGCGAAGTAAATGGGCAATTCTACTATAAAGATCCTGGAATACCAAGAAGTCCATACCTCGTAGTTTATGGCGACAGCTCTCTTCGCGGACTCCAATGGCCCCAACGTTAGCAGTCGGGTTTCATCTTCTTTCAGGAGCAGCCCATCGGCAAACTGTGACAGACTGGAGGGATCTGACATGACAGTTGTGTTCCTGGGGATCTTGATAATAACGTTCTCCAGGTCCTCTTCTATGTCAGGCGGCTGCTTACTCTTCTTCGAATACTGTCCATATCCAGTCGACGCCTTGTGAATCATTTCGGAGGGCAGCGTAGCAGACGTCTCCTTCCTCGAAGGTTGGGACTCGGGGACATGATCAATCTCTCTCCCTCTGGATTTCTTTTTCTTCATACGTTCCAGCATCTCTTCAACCGATGGGAGCTTGAATTGACTCATTCTTTCAACTGCGCACAAATTTTCCTCCGGGGTTAGAATCCGTAAAAACAAACTCCCTCCGTGAACGACCCGATTCGCCCAGATAATGAGTACGACTGACAATATATTTTTGGTCAGAGGCAAGGGGATACCTTCGGGAGTGTAAACTTCCTTCCACAATGGTGTCAGCCTTAACCTCTTATCAGACAACACCACCCTCCAATTTCTTTCTGGTGGAGGAAGACTCAGAATGTAATTCGTATTCGCTACGACCCCAGATGTCACGTCGAAGCTACGGTTGAAGTTGGAACCTGCGAAACAAACTACATGAGAATGTTAGAAACATGTTGAGTCAGTATTCAAGGAAATAATATAATCTGCACTCACTCGTTATCTCCCAAAATTCAGAAATTCTACCAGCCCCAGTCGACCCAAACACTCCCTCTCCGTTTACGAAAAAGTAGGTCTTTTGCCAGCCCAATGTATCATTTGAGGTCAATCCGGAAACTAAGTGTTCCCTTTTTTATCGAAGAAACAAGTGATATCTTCCTTTTTTCCACTACGTGCTCCTTCATGTAATATGTGTAGAGCATATCCATCACTCCAAATCTAATCCCTAACTCATATGCTAAGACTTCAACCGACATGCAGACCCTCCATGTGTTTGGCATGAGTTGAGAAGGGGCAATTTTGTAGTGATACAGTACTTCCCACACGAGTCTTGGAATTGGGAATCTAAACCCGTCTGTGAAAGGACGCTCGTAGAATCCGATCCAACCGGGAACCATGTAGTCGATTCGTTCGTGCGACAAAGGCAACCTAACTCGAACCGACTCGGGAAACCTGTATTTTATTTTAATTTCCCTCATGAATTTCTCGGTAACATGACTCTGGGGGTTTTTAGTCAAAATATTTGTTGGTTCGCTCGTGCTATGTTCACCCAACTCGGAAGGAACAATACGTAAAGGCGGCACATCTTTGGGTATACCGTAAGGAACCTCTACCGAAGCGACAGTAAGTTCATCTTCTCCCATCCTCTCGAAGTCCCCTCTCTACATCCACCAAAAGGAGGGACCACTTGCAAAGGCGAGCCTACATACATTTCCATTGACGAATCATCCGAACTTGAGCAAACTTCAGACGACATTTCAGTTCAATCTACAAAAAACGAGTCAACCTAAAACCAGCGTGGCAGAAGATCAAACCTAGGCTACGCACAAACATAATCTAAACTTTTGCTAGGACAAATGGGGATCGAAATCTTAATCCCAACGAAGAACAACTTGAATGTCTCTAAGAACAATTTAAAGATTCAAAGAACATGCAGAAGTGAGAGAATAATACCTTAAAATCGCGAGGAGAGCCCTTCAAACTTGTGACCCGTGAGAGTATTGTTATGAATGAAGTAAATGAGACCTCTCGCGGCATCTTATACCCTCGCGCACAGTGATCCCTCACTTTCCCGCCAAAAGCGCCTCGAAAACAATGATGCATTAATTGCTTGTGCGGAAATCGAGGAAGATAAAAACATTCAACACCAAATAAAATATTGTCAGCCGGAAACCTTTAGTCGACTCAGAATAAATGCTCGATTTGGTCCCTCATTGATACCAGCCGAGTGAAGTACCCCGGCCTGCATCTGGTCCGGTCGATGGGAACAGCTCCCAATTGGCTCGTGACGGAGCCGACTTAAAATCTTTGGCCTTCCAAAGGCCTAGACGACATATAAACTCAGCTTGGACCTTCGACGGTATCAAATGAGTGGTCGTCTTCCTAGAGTTCTTCATGTCCAGTCGACGGGAACACCTCCCAATTGGCTCGTGACAGAGCCGACTTAAAATCTTTGGCCTTCCACAGGCCTAGACGACATATAAACTCAACTTGGACCTTCGACGGTATCAAACGAGTGGTCGTCTTCCTAGAGTTCTTCATGTCCAGTCGACGGGAACACCTCCCAATTGGCTCGTGACGGAGCCGACTTAAAATCTTTGGCCTTCCACAGGCCTAGACGACATATAAACTCAGCTTGGACCCTCGACGGTATCAAACGAGTGGTCGTCTTCCTAGAGTTCTTCATGTCCAGTCGACGGGAACACCTCCCAATTGGCTCGTGATATAGCCGACTTAAAATCTTTGGCCTTCCACAGGCCTAGACGACATATAAACACAGCTTGGACCCTCGACGGTATCAAACGAGTGGTCGTCTTCATAGAGTTCTTCATGTCCAGTCGACGTGGACACCTCCCGATTAGCTTGTGACAGAGCCGAGTTAAAGCCTTTGGCCTTCCTCAGGCCAGGACGACATATAGACTCGGTTTAAACCCTCGTCCATATCAAACGAGTATTTGTCTTCTGGGACTTCGTCAAGTTCAGTCGACGTAAAGGCCTTCTTGGGCTTCCCATTCCGAGCCCACCCGAGTACCTCGCGCGGAGATTTCGATTGAAACGAAACCAAGCAAAAAGAAAACTTGGAACTAGACCGTAACCAGAGACAACACACCAAGTGCCACTGGGGACATCTCCTTGTCCCAACCGACATACAAGTCGCTCGTGATTTGGCCAGAGCGACCAAGACCCAACATGGCCCAGACGACACGACCAGCGAATACTCTCCAAGCCAAATACTATTTTGACTTAGAGAGTAGAGGACAAACTGTATGGGCTAAATTCAGTCCAATGACAATTTTGACATTTTGCTCCAGAACCACAGCTAAATGCACCCCCGAAACTCCCTAATCAAACCTCAATGACCTATTGCAGGCCCAGTGAACACAACGCTCGTAACTGAAGGATCAACCAAAGGCCAGTCCACGTAACACCCAGGCTCATAAACATAAATCAGTCGTTCCAACCTACAACAGGCAGACAAAATAAATACCCCTCATGAAGTCAACCGTTACCACGATCCCACGGACGAGCAATCAAGAGGCAATAAAGGGGAAATAAAGGTAATCATTACTGGGGGAGGTATAAGAGGGAAACGAGGCTCCAGGAAGACGGGAGATTCAACTTCCAGTTTCCTTACTCAAAACTTTATAACACTCACATTCCAACCCACATCACCTCAGACATACCGACCTCACGGCAACCTACGGAGTTCAAGGTAACCTCTGACCTTGACCTCCCCACCACTACTACTTTAGTCCCTTCACTGACTTGGGCGTTGGAGTGCCTACGGCATCCACCACACCGGTGGGTAGATCTTCTACGCTCATCCTACTTCATTTGTTTTGCAGGATCGCCAGTACCCCTCTCGCGAAATTTCAATTGTAGGCCTCGGGCTTAAACCAACGTCAATAATTATTTAGTCATGTTGATTATAATCTTAGTTTGAGAGAAATGGCTACTGCAAAAACGAAAGAGAGGCAACAAAAAAAAAAAAAAAAAACCCCAAACGGGAACAAAATTTTAAATTTTTTCAAATTGCGCGGATGAGGGAATTATTGTCCAAGGCCGCAATTATTATAATAATAAGAATTCAGGCATTATTCAAATTTCACAACTCAAGTCAACAACAAAGGGAGATAATAAATTAATCAACACTAAACCTGCCAGGAAAGTGACGTTTAGGTCTATATTGAGTATATCATATAGTCCGGTATAATCATATAATCTTTCATTTAATGGCCGTTGATGGTTTTTGATTTACGAAATCAAAACAAAATCAAATATGCTCAATTAGATTTTACTGCCAACTGTTAATAGAGAATCACCCAATCCCCAAATGTTGATTTAGTGAGAAAGAGCTTATGATTAGTTGATTCAGCGGTAAAATTTCTAATATTTTTATAAAAATTAATGGAGAATAATCAAATAATACAATACTTTTCAATTTAGATGGGATTAGAGTTGATTTTTTATTTATTTTCGGTTTTTATTTTTTCATCAGTATTACGTCTCTACTCTTCTCCCGAGTGTCTTGGGAATTTAGGGACCCTGTTTAGGACCTACAAAATTAGCACAGCTCAACTATAAACAAAATGTTCACGCGCCTGTGGACACGTGATTCAAAACCGCCACTAACTCAGGTAGGCCCCCCACTAATTTGAATTTCTAGGTATTCTCTAAGTGATTGGCCAGTGAACACACGCTCAGTTCAAGAAGCGTGGGAATGACGCTCATTCAAAACGTACAACCCAAAATACCCCGCCCCCCTCTCTCTCTATCTCCTTTTAGTTTTAGAGAGAGGAAGAGCCAGAGATAAAGATATAGTACCCCTCATATTGTTGTCATTTGGTTTCTTTTTGTATTTCTCTCTCTAGAGCGGCCGGCACTGCCGAGAAAATATCGAAAAAAATTAAAAGAAAAAAAAGAAAGAAAGAAAGCTTGAGTTAATTTTTCATTTCATTACTAGCGAGATTAACCTAGATCAAAGCGAAAATGTCAGAAGAAGAGAAACTGTTGAAGGAGGCGAAGAAATTACCGTGGGAAGATCGGTTACTGCACAAGAATTGGAAAGTTAGGAACGAGGCTAACATCGATTTGGCCGCTCTGTGCGACTCCATTACCGATCCCAAGGACCATCGCATCAGAGAACTAGGTCGGTTTAGTTTCTTTGTCTCAGATCTGACTTCTGTATGGATCTGCATTGTGATTGTGATTGTGATACGGTGTCGTTTTCTTTTCTTCTTATTGTTAGGTCCGTTGTTTAGGAAGACTGTGGCGGATTCGAATGCGCCGGTACAAGAGAAGGCTCTTGATGCGTTGATTGCTTACTTGAAAGCAGCGGATGCCGATGCCGGAAGGTGAAATTGTTAATTATTATAATAATTTAAAATATAAATGTATTGATATTTTTTTTTGAGTGAGATTGTTGTGTTGTTATTGTAGGTTTGCTAAGGAGGTTTGTGATGCTATCGTGGCAAAATGCTTGACGGGGAGGCCAAAGACAGTGGAGAAGGCTCAGGCGGTGTTTATGCTTTGGGTTGAATTGGAGGCTGTTGATGTTTTTCTTGTACGTTTCTTCTTTTGCTAATCATTGCATTGCATGCGCCATTCATCTAATAGTGATGGAAATGAAGGATATGATGTAAATTGTGTAATTGTAGGATACAATGGAGAAAGCAATCAAGAACAAGGTTGCGAAAGCTGTTGTGCCTGCTATTGATGTCATGTTTCAAGCGCTAAGGTCTGTGCATGAGATCAATTAGGTGCTAACTATGTCTAATCTGTTGGAAAATGTATTTTTCAAATTTAATTGGGTCATGCTGTTTTTGTTATTTTTAATTAGTGAGTTTGGAGCGAAAATTGTACCTCCAAAAAGGATTCTGAAGATGCTTCCTGAACTCTTTGACCATCAAGATCAAAATGTTCGGGCTTCTTCTAAAGGACTGACACTCGAGCTCTGTCGGTGGATTGGGAAAGACCCAGTAAAATCAATATTGTTTGAGAAAATGAGAGATACTATGGTACGTGGATATTAATTCGTTAGAAATTTTTTTGTACAAGTTTCGTTTTATATGGAAGTAATTAGAGAATTCTATGTTATTTCGTAATTTGAAGAAAAAAGAGCTGGAGGCTGAGCTTGCTAACGTTTCGGGGACAGCTAGGCCAATTAGGAAGATAAGGTCAGTGTCCTGTTCTGAAGAAGTTTTTCTTTGTGTTTTCTGTAAATTAGAATTTTTCCATCATTTCACGGCATGCACTTAGAGCTGTGAACTCCAGAATATATACGTATACAGTGTCCTTTCTTTCTCTCCCTCTCTCTCTCTCTTTTTACCTGTCCTTATTGATTGGTTTGTTCAGTTACCTGAGGCAACATGAATGCAAGTCCATGTCCTGCAATAATTTGGTGTCAAGTCCACCTCAAGTTTGAATGGGTAATATTTGCGAACCAAGAGTTCCGATGATTTTGGGTCATGTCAAATGTATAGCCCTCGTCTTTTATACACTATTATTGCCAATTGGTCCATATCAAATGTTATTGTGTGATATGTATAGATCTGAGTTAAGTTAAAATCCACAAGATGTATTTAGTTTGATTATTTATAATTATTCTTACACAAACAGAGTTGATAGCCATTATGGCATTGTTGACATGTACTTTTTTTGTAGATTCCCATGTATCATCAACATTGTAACCATATTAAGATTGCTTAGGATGATCTAGGTGCTCAGTTTTGCCATATTCATTGTGGGATTAATACATATATAATTTTTAGGGCTGAGCAAGATAAGGAGCCTGAGCAGGAACCTGTTTCTGAAGATGTGGCTCCAGGCCCTTCTGAAGAGTCGATAGCTGATGGTATGCCATTTGCACTGAGGAACTGAAATGTTATTTTCTTATGGTTAATCTACTGTTGCACTTCATATTTTTTCTTTTAAATAATTTTGCAGCTCCTCAGGAGATAGATGAATATGAACTAGTGGATCCTGTTGATATACTGACTCCTTTAGAGAAGTCTGGATTTTGGGAAGGAGTGGTTAGTTCTCTTTCTTTATCCTTCACTTGTTTTTTATTGAGCCTTACTACGTCATTGCATTTTATTGTTTATATACTTCAGATCTGACATTAATCTGTTGTTAATGTTGATTTGGTTATGCAATTTGTTGTTCTCATGCTTATTTGTTTTCCAATCTGCCGTCTTTAGAAAGCTACTAAGTGGTCAGAAAGGAAGGACGCTGTTGCAGAGCTAACCAAGCTTGCTTCCACGAAAAGGATAGCACCTGGTGATTTTTCGGAAGTTTGTCGGACTTTAAAGAAGGTTTTTTGAGCTTCTTACTTGAACCTATTTTTGTTGTTGACGCCATGTGATGTCTTCCATAATTTTTGCTGGGGGTAGAGCAATTTTGGTAGTCTGCTTTTCTTGTTACATTTTTTTCTCCTATTTAGTTGGAAGGCTATGGTTAATAATGAGGTCCTGAATAGTTTAGTTGCAGGGTTTGGAGTTGTCTATGTGTATATTTTAGATGAGTAATCATCTTTTTGTATGTAGTTGCAGGGTTTGGAATTGTCTATGTGTATATTTTAGATGAGTAATCATCTTTTTGTATGGTTTTGCTTCATATTTAAAGTTGTTTTTGCCTCTCCAGTGGACATCTAAATGTTCGAATTTTTTATTCTTGTTACATGTAATCCATTTTGGGAACTAGAACTAGAACATGTCTCTGTTAATATTCTACCCCCACCCCCTCCTCTCAGCAACACCAAGTTTCCATGATTCCATGAATGATTAAAATGATGTTGCCTGAAAGTTTTGCTTTGGCTTAAAGTGACAGTATATTGTCAAAGCTTGAAGTGACAGTATAATGTCAAAGTAACGGTGCATTGTTCACCATGGGACGATGCTTTTTGAAAGTTTCTTCTTGGCACCTAGCAATAAGGCATAGTCAGCAATTTGTCAACAGTGGACCATAGATGAATTGCTTTCTGACATATTGTGTTGGATATTGCTATATGGCATTAATTTAAATAATTATCTATGATTTTTTTTTTTCCTAATATATATATCAGGTAGCTGGAGTTCCTTTGATTGAAATTTGAATGTTAATGTTTGCATTTTGATACGAATCTTGTTTGTGGTCAGATCGCCACTTATGAAGTTGTTAGTTGATTGTCCAAGCAAATCTCTAACGGATTGTATTTGCGCAGCTTATTATGGATGTGAACATCGCTGTTGCAGTTGAAGCCATTCAAGCTATTGGAAATCTTGCCCGTGGTCTAAGAACCCATTTTTCTGGCAGTTCACGCTTTCTATTGCCAGTTTTACTTGTGAGTACAATATATAGTTCTGTACACACATTCTCAGATACATATTTGTATCTATATGTTTGCATCTTCATGTCTTTTATCTGGTATATGCGGGAATTATGTTGAGTGGTTTTTATGGCTGCCTCTGTTTGTCCTTTTTGCTTCAACAAGTTTCCCTTTGATTATGGCATAGGTCTGTCCTTATTGGACCTAAGCATACAAGAACAAATTAAATCTGAGCTCTAATGTATCTTATGATTCGTTTTTGAAAGAAACTTCTGACCTCTTCTGCATGTATGCTTTGGGAATGATAGCCATTTTCTATTCTTGGCTGAATGGTATTAGGTTTCTCGAAGAGTTTTTAGCCGTGCTGTTTTTCTCATCTTTTTTATATTTATTTTTTTACTTTTTTGGGATTCTGTGTCGTTGATTTTTTTTTGTATTGTTCTGTAAATTGTCATCAATATTGAAGGAAATTTTTGCATCATGAATATTATGGATGTTTGAGAACGTAATTATAGATCATTTGACAGGTTTTTAAACCAGGAATTGATGACAACCTTTTTATTCTTATTTCTTTAGGAAAATAATTTTATTCTTTACTTCTTAAGCAAAGTTTTGCTTTGTGAGTCAATCATATTCTTGTTCATCAAGTTTCTTTAATTGGTTAACTCATCAGTGTGACTGATCCTCATCTTTCAAATAATTTCTTTATTAGTATTAAGTGCAATTTTCTTGCCCTAACAAAGTTTCTCTTGTATAGGAAAAATTGAAAGAGAAAAAACCTACAGTGACAGAGGCACTTACACAAACTCTCCAAGCGGTGCACAAGGCTGGATGTTTAAATCTTGGTGATTTTGTTGAAGGAAAGTTTTTTTTCTATTGCAATTAAGAATTTGTAATCTCACAAGGCTAATTGATATCCGAAATTTTCTTTGTAAGAGTTATGGGCAAATGAAATATTTTTTCCATATGTATTTGCACTTGTCACTAAACAGTTGACTTCTTGTAAATGTATTCATCATCATAATGATTCTTGTTTATTGCAGATGTTAAGACATCAGTGAAAAATAAAGTTCCACTTGTGCGGTCATTAACTTTGAATTGGGTGACATTTTGTATTGAAACGAGTAACAAGGCTGTTGTTCTCAAGGTGCATAAGGATTATGTTCCAATTTGTATGGAGGTCAGTGCATCCATGCTTTACGAGGCTTATTTCTTTTTCTTTTTTTACTGTATTTTGCGCGCTTTTGCTCCTTTTCTCATCCATTTATGAAAGTTCAAACTTCTATAATTCTGTTCCGTCGAAGTTTGTGGTTTTTTCAACCAAATACTGATATTTAGACTATTAAAAAAATTATACCGTATTTTTTTTTATGTGGGTAATTTTGGTTAGAGCATGATGTCGATCACTATCTGTAACATGCGCAACTTCTGTTTCTCCTGAGAATTTTTTGAATTGATTGATTATTGTGTACACGTATACTGTTTGAGATCTGGACCATCTTCAACTACTTTTTTGTAATATGTTATGTAATACCTGTAATTAAAATAAGTTAAGTTTTGTAGTGCCTCAATGATGGAACCCCTGAGGTGAGGGATGCAGCCTTTTCAGTGCTGGCTGCGATAGCTAAGGTAATACTGTCAAATTTACTTTCAGTATTTTGTTGATTTGTATTATCTTCCATTACTATATTATTGGAAAATTTAAGTTCCCCTATCATAAATTTTTTTCCATATTTGTTCATTTTCTCTTAGTTTGTTGGCATGAGGCCTTTAGAGAGGTCAATCGAGAAACTTGATGACGTTAGAAGGAATAAGCTCTCTGAAATGATTACTGGTTCTGGAGGTGATGTGGCCACCGGTACAAGTTCAGGTTCGTTGCTTTTCTTTTTATCTAGTAATCAATGCACTTAATTTAATGTTTTGAATTTCATGTCGCTTTATTTCTAATGTTTATCATGCAATGGCAGCTAGAGCTCAAACTTCTGGTGGAAGTGTACCCTCTATGGAGGTGTGTTTGAATTTTCATTTCAGTTTATTATTTTATGCTTTTTTACCTCCAGTTTTCATATTGTAGTTGAAGTGTTGTTCCTTGTTATCGTCTTTTATAATGTGTCTGGTCTGGTACCTATTACTTGAACAATTGCATGATAAGATGTTTATCTAAGTTGGAGAATGCATTTACCATGTGTCAAGCTTTAAAACCAATAAGTATAAACTAGTATATTGCCTGTTGCATAGTTAGGAACAAAGAATTTTGTACTCTGAAATGTGTAGGAAAGATATCAAAATGTTTGTTGATCAGAATGGAAGTGATCAGTGATCTATATCTGAAAATGTTGAATTTGGTAGCTGTGTGTTAGTGGCGTGCATGTATTTTTATGCTTAAACTGTTTAACACTTCCATGTGTCCCCTTCTTGTTTCTCTAATTTTGTGGCCACTCCCTTTTCTATTCCATAAGTTCCAGAAATGAATACAGTGCTAATTCTTTATATAAGGGAACAAAAATGTTTATCACTTTAGGAAAATAATGTTTTTCTTCAGGAACAACAGCTTTGTTCATATTTATTATGGGGCACTCATTTTTCCATATAAAGAGGTCATATGATGACATGGTTTCAAAGTTTGACACTTTCCCCTTATTCTTCTCGTCTCCGCTTATTTTTCTCTGTCTAGAATTATATATGGATGATCATGCTACCGTAATATTAAACAATTCCATTCCAGCTGTGGGAAAATTGTTGAGAGTTTAAAATTTAATCCAAACACCAAGGAGAGAATTATTTAAAGTTAGTAACATCAATCAGCTAGTTTGTTTTTAATTTTCTTATATATCAAATTATCAATAATAATTAAGTGTTCAGGCGTGGTGTTGCACATGACAATAAAGTGTCCAACATTTTAATTGATTTTATTATATTGCATATTCCCATTTATGCAGACTTCAGAGAGTTCGTTTGTTAGAAAGTCAGCAGCAAGCATGCTGAGTGGGAAGAGGCCTGTTCCGGCAGCTGTGAGTTATTTCTTCCTTTCATGTGTGCTTGTGGCACAGAGAGAGTAAAAAATTCATTTGTTGTTTTGGAGGGTGTTGGTGTGAGGTTTATTATATTTGACTGGAATTCTATTTTGCTACCTTTTTGCTTTCTGACAGCCTTCTAGCAAGAAGGGAGGTCCAGTTAAATCGAGTACCAACAAAAAAGATGGATCTGGTAGACAAGAAACTTCAAAATTAACTGGAGCACCTGAAGATGTGGAGGTGAACCTATGATTTGTCTATCATGGTTTATAATTTTAAATTGCCTTGATGATTTATGATCTTAACATCTTTAATT
>SKCR01050379.1:0-57603 GCA_019454045.1 Zanthoxylum bungeanum
AACCAAAATGGCGTGGACTTTAGGGAAGCAAAGAGTGATTTTCATGGTGAAAAATCAAGTGCTAGCACACTTACAAGTCTTGCGAAGGTGGTAGGGAGGTTCGACCATGAGACGGGATCCATCCGACGAAGCTAGGAGCTCCGTTTCTTCACTCAAATTTCTGTTTTACAGGGCAGTGGACTGCCAGCAGTTTGGCGTGAAGGGCAGTGCGTTTTTGGGCTTCATTCGTCTTCAAATCGACTCAACCGATCAATGTGAGTATTCCGCTACCTCCGTTGATGTATTCATGCATGTTTTCATGACTTGTTTGATCTTGGGACCTTAGAAAAATTCAACAATTGGTACTATATAAGTCTTCAAGGAAGACATACGTGGACGGCAGCATACTAACATACTAAGCTAGGCTTGTAGCCGAAATATATCATTATCAACATTGTGATGATTACAACGAAATCTTTTACCTGTTGCCACGTTAAATCCATTTGGATAATGCTTGCTGATGCTGCATGTTTCATTTATGAAATATGGCAGCTGAACCGAAAAATCACTTTCCTAAAAAGGAAACCTTTTGGAGGATGTTTATAACATCCTGACGATTTTGTCGTATCAAAACTAGCAAAAATGGTTTGCAGGTTATTCGATCCATGTTTGGATTGAATCAAGTATTAGGTTGTTGGAATTATCATTTTGATGTAATCATAATGGTTTATGATTTAATTCAAAACGAGAAATTTTTTTTGTGTATATAAGGAGGTTAGTGGGAGCGCACTGAAAGTGACTGTCCTAAATAATGATGATATGTCATTTCTTGGAAATGATATTCCCACCTTACAATCGGTGAAAGCTTGGCTTTCATGAAAATTCTCCGTAGAATTCTTGGGAGAAACAACCTTTATTCTAGGAATAAAGATCTATTGGGATAGATTTAAAGTTATTAACACTCTCCGAGAACTCGTACATTGAAAAATGTATGTGACCTAGTGTCTTATACGCTTTGAGCATATGGAGTCACAAATAGGTCAATCCAAGTGGTACTTACTGGATTGATAATAAGAACATTTGTTAGTGTCTTAGAGAACTAAGGATGATGTCTTAAACTATGGAGATGGAGAACTTGAAGTGACTGGGATCACTGTTGCAAGTTTTCTAACCGATTAAGCAACTAAAAGTTGTAACAACGGTACTATAGAGTTTGAATAACGGTACAGTGAGCTGGAAATCCTCTAAGCAAGATGCTGTTGCCGAATAAAAAACCAATGCGGGTTATTGCTGCGGCTGAGGCAGCAATAAAAGCCATCTGGGTCATTAAAAAATCTAATAAGATTAGATATAGTTATGTTAGCAGCTGAGCTAGGCTACAACGCAGAATAAAGAATTAATGGTCTCATCAACGATCCAGATATATACTTGACTATTCATCTGATTCATTCGGATCATACATCGTGGCGATGTGATGATCGAATGAATTGCATCAGATGATAATCATACAAATCCGCTCACGAAAGCCTTTCCTCAGCTGTTTGAGCGAACCGTACATAGTTCAGGTGTAAGACACTCGAGTGACTGGCTATAGGCCAAGTATGAGATTGTTGGACAGTTATGACCCATAACGTCACTATTTGTACAGATCATGGTGTTGTTGTACAAATTAACTATGTGACAAGGAGATTGCGCTCTTATCATTTGTGATTAGATCACCTAAATGTATAAATGATAGAAGGTCCCTATGATTAGTTCCTGGATTGAGATTATATGAGACAGTATCAGTCCTCGAAGGATTAATCATTAAATATCCCTAGTCGTAGTATTATTGAGACTGGACATCGATAATGCAGAATAGACTAGTATTGCACTTGTGCGCGTTGAGGGAGCAAAACGGCATAGTTCTCATATATTTAAGTATTGGATACTTATGCAAGTGTAATAGGAGGTTGTGTTTATCGATGGTACGGAAACAGCTTCGCTCTGGATAGACCCCTCGAAATTCCATTGGTAGTATGACTATGTGTCTATGGAAGTCCGAAATCAGGGTAGGTGTATTTGGTCTTAACCTGAGACTTGCACCGCTAAAACTTGCGACAATCGGTATGCTTTAGTTTTGGTCGTCCAGGGCTTTAACAGGTTCTGTGTACGCCTCTGCTGGGTATATTGAGAATCGTAGTGTATTGGGTGTGATGTCAAGACGGAAGTATCACTCCAGTCATAGTGGAGATGATGTCATGTAGGATACGGAACTAGTGCTCTTAAGTACTGCAGTCATCGGGATTATATGACTAGGTCATGTTCATCCGATTATAGAGACTAGTTACCAGACATCCGACATGTGCTTCGTTCGGGGCAAACACATTCCAGCCCCAGGCCTAGCACGGGACATTAGATACTGGATCGCAATACGCAATACTACATCTACTACGCCTGACATAGATTATATATTCCAGTAAGAATATTTCTGGAGAATTGGGTAGGCACGGTGCTTTGCTAGAAGCCAACCATGTCTTGTAAATCGGTAAGCACGTGGTGCGAGGTACGCACGTATTTGGATAATTCGATGACCGTATTTACTGCCAACATATCCAGGGATCTCTTGGGTCGCTTCCCAAAGATTCACCGATGACAGTTGACTCGAATTAGAATTAATCTGGGATTAATTAAGAGAGAGAATTAATCTGGATTCACCGATGGCAGTTGCCTCGAATTAGAATTAATCTGGGATTAATTACGATGGAGAAAATTAATCTGGGATTAATTGAGGTATTATTTAATGTGGGATTAAATGTGTTCGGAAGTGAGAGAACGCGATTAATTTGGAATTAATCGGTAGAATAAATTTAATAGTTAAATTTGATTTTTCTATTTAATTTATTCGTATGGGCTAAAATTAATATATCGGATATATTAATATGAATTGGATTTCATTACGAAATTAAAGTTGGACTTTAATACGAGCGAACGAATTAATTTAGAATTAATTCGTAAACGGTATTTGTAATATATTTACGAGGCGTCGTCATTTAATTAAATTAGATTTAATTATTTAGCGACGGAAATTCGTTTAATCGGATTAAACGAATCCGAGCCGCGGCAAATATTCGTAGAATCCATTTGAATTTTGAATTCAAATGTGGGGCCCACTTCACATGTGCTAGTTGGGAGGGTAGTTGGCATTTAAGCCAAGCCACCAACCATCCAACCACCTTGTAATGGTTTTGGTAAAACCATTTACCCAACCACCTAGTTTAGGTGAAAAGGGTAAAATAGATTTTACCAAAAAGCCATCTCTCTCTCTTCACTTGGGTAATACAACACTTTAAAAAAATGAAAATTAATATATCAAATTCATATGATGTCTGTGAATCTTGTTTATTAGGCAAGATGCCTAAATCACCTTTTAGCGGTAAAGGTGCACGTGCCACCGAACTGTTAGCCCTTGTTCATAGTGACGTTGTAGGCCCATGTCTAGCCAGACTAGAGGTGGATATGAATACTTCGTAACCTTTATGGATGATGCATCGCGTTATGGTTATGTGTATCTTATGAGACACAAGTCGGAACCTTTTGAGAAATTCAAAGAGTTTTGGTCGTCCAGGGCTTTAACCTGTTCTGTGTACGCCTCTGCTGGGTATATTGAGAATCGTAGTGTATTGGGTGTGATGTCAAGATGGAAGTATCACTCCAGTCATAGTGGAGATGATGTCACGTAGGATACGGAACTAGTGCTCTTAAGTACTGCAGTCATCGGGATTATATGACTAGGTCATGTTCATCCGATTATAGAGACTAGTTACCAGACATCCGACATGTGCTTCGTACGGCGCAGACACATTCCAGCCCCAGGCCTAGCACGTGACATTAGATACTGGATCGCAATACGCAATACTATGTATACTACGCCTGACATAGATTATATATTCCAGTAAGAATATTTCTGGAGAATTGGGTAGGCACGGTGCTTTGCTAGAAGCCAACCATGTCTTGTAAATCGGTAAGCACGTGGTACGAGGTACGCACGTATTTGGATAATTCGATGACCGTATTTACTGCCAACATATCCAGGGATCTCTTGGGTCGCTACCCAAAGATTCACCGATGACAGTTGACTCGAATTAGAATTAATCTGGGATTAATTAAGAGAGAGAATTAATCTGGATTCACCGATGACAGTTGACTCGAATTAGAATTAATCTGGCATTAATTAAGAGAGAGAATTAATCTGGGATTAATTACGATAGAGAAAATTAATCTGGGATTAATTGAGGTATTATTTAATCTGGGATTAAATGTGTTCGGAAGTGAGAGAACGCGATTAATTTGGAATTAATCGGTAGAATATATTTAATAGTTAAATTTGATTTTTCTATTTAATTTATTCGTATGGGCTAAAATTAATATATCAGATATATTAATATGAATTGGATTTCATTACGAAATTAAAGTTGGACTTTAATACGAGCGAACGAATTAATTTAGAATTAATTCGTAAATGGCATTCGTAATATATTTACGAGGCGTCGTCATTTAATTAAATTAGATTTAATTATTTAGCGACGGAAATTCGTTTAATCGGATTAAACAAATCCGAGCCGCGGCAAACATTCGTAGAATCCATTTGAATTTTGAATTCAAATGTGGGGCCCACTTCACATGTGGTAGTTGGGAGGGTAGTTGGCATTTATTCCAAGCCACCAACCACCTTGTAATGGTTTTGGTAAAACCATTTACCCAACCACCTAGTTTAGGTGAAAAGGGTAAAAGAGATTTTACCAAAAAGCCTTCTCTCTCTCTTCACTTGGGTAATACAACACTTTAAAAAAATGAAAATTAATATATCAAATTCATATGATGTCTGCGAATCTTGTTTATTAGGCAAGATGCCTAAATCACCTTTTAGCGGTAAAGGTGCACGTGCCACCGAACTGTTAGCCCTTGTTCATAGTGACGTTTGTGGGCGCATGTCTAGCCATGCTAGAGGTGGATATGAATACTTTCTGGATGATGCATCGCGTTATGGTTATGTGTATCTTATGAGACACAAGTCGGAACCTTTTGAGAAATTCAAAGAGTTTCGACACGAAGTAGAAAAACAGACCGGCAAAAGTATTAAGACATTACGGTCGGACCGTGGTGGTGAATACTTAAGCAATGAGTTTCTTGATTACTTGAAAGAATATGGTATCCTTTCACAGTGGAATCCTCCCGGAACACCGCAATTAAACGGTGTGTCCGAACGGATAAACCGAACTTTGTTAGACATGGTAAGGTCTATGATGAGTCGCACCGAGCTACCTATTTCCTTCTGGGGATATGCATTGAACAATGCAATACTTATTTTGAATAAGTTTCCTCCAAAGTTTGTTCAACAGACTCCGTATGAAATATGGACAGGAAAGAAACCGGGTTTCTCATTCCTGAAGATTTGGGGTTGTTGGGCATACGTCAAACGTTTGGAAGGTACCAAACTTGAACCCAAATCGGATAAATGCCTATGTGTAGGATATCTTAGGGAAACCAAAGGATATTACTTCTATCACCCATAAGAGAACAAATTATTTGTTGCTCTACATGCGGTTTTCCTTGAGAATGAATTCTTAAATGCAGTGATAAGTGGGAGGAAAGTAGAACTCGATGAAGATCAGAGTGATACTATTCCTGGCACAGAATCCTAAACGGAACATGAACAGTCCATCAGGGATGAGACTGTACCACAATCTTCGAATACACAATGACCGCATAGGTCGGAGAGAGTCAGAAAACAACCTGAAAGGTATGGGTTTCTGATCTCACCTCATGTGGATATTAATCTTATTGAGGAAGATGAGCCAGCTACGTATGAGGAAATGATACAAGGTATCGACTCCGGTTTATGGTAAGATGCCATGAATTCCGAAATGGATTCCATGTACACCAACCAAGTTTGGACACTGGTTGATGCACCAGAAGGCGTAAAGCCAATTGGATGCAAATGGGTCTTCAAGAGGAAGACCCACATGGATGGCAACAAACAAACGTACAAAGCTAGGCTTGTAATGAAAGGGTATCGTCAATGACAAGGTGTCGATTACGACAAAAAAATTTCAACTGTTGCCATGATTAAATCCATTCGGATAATGCTTGCTATTGCTGCATATTTCGATTACAAGATATGACAGATGGACATCAAAACCGCTTTCCTTAACAGAAACCTTTTGGATGATGTTTATATGCACCAACCTGATGGTTCTGTCGTACTAAGACTTGCAAACAAGGTTTGTAAGTTAAATCAATCCATTTATGGATTGAAGCAAGCATCGCTTTCTTGGAACCAACGTTTTTATGATATCATAAAAGAATATTATTTCATTCGAAACGAGGATGATCCTTATGTATATAAGAAGGTTAGTGGAAGTGCACTGACATTCATTGTTCTTTACGTTGAAGGATCTGGGAGAAGCAGCCTTTATTCTAGGAATAAAGATCTACCGGGATAGCTCTAGAAAGCTGCTCGGACTCTCCCAGAGCACGTACATTGACAAAGTGTTGAAGAGATTCAACATGGATCATTCCAAGAGGGGACTGTTGCCAGTGTCACATGGCGTCACTCTATATAAGGACATGTGTCCTAAAACTCAAGATGAGAGAGACAACATGAGTCAGATACCGTTCACCTCGGCAGTCAGATAGATCATGTATGGCATGATATGTACGTGACCTGATGTCTCGTATGCTTTAACCATGTGTAGTTGCTATCAGGTCGATCTAGGTGATGGTCACTGGATGGCAGTTAAGAATATCCTTAAGTATCTTAAGACGAAATAATGATGCTTTCTTAATCTATGGAGATGGAGAACTTGAGGTAACTGGGTTTACCGATGCAAGTTTCCAAACTGATAAAGACGACTGTAAGTCGCAATCCGGGTACATATTTTGTTTGAATAACGGAGCTGTAAGCTGGAAATCTTCAAAGCAAGAGACTGTTACCGATTCAACAACAGAAGCAGAGTATATTGCTTCAGCTGAAGCAGCAAAAGAGGCAGTTTGGATCCGTAAATTCCTAAATGGATTAGGAGTAGTTCCGTTAGCAGCTGAGCCCGTTCCATTTTATTGTGACAATAACGGGGCTATAGTGCAGGCTAAGGAACCGCGGTCTCATCAATAATCCAAGCATGTTCTTTGACATTTCCATCTGATTCGTGAGATCATACATCGTGGCGATGTGAAGATCGAGAAGGTCGCATCTTAGGACAACATTGCAGATCCACTGACGAAAGCTATTCCTCAGTAAAAGTTTGAGCGACATGTACATAGTTCAGGTATTAGATGCCTGAGTGACTGGCTATAGGCCAAGTGGGAGATTATTGGACAATTATGGCCCATAGCGTCACTATTTGTAAAAGACATTGTGGTTTTTGTACAAATTAACAATGTGACAATGGAAATTGCATTTTATCATTTTGTAATTTGATTACTTAAATATATAAATGATAAAAGTCCTTATGATTAGTTCCGGATTATAAGATATGAGAAAGTATCAATCCATAAAGGTTTAATCATTAAATATCCCTAGTCGTAGTATTATCGAGACTGGAAATCGATAATGCGGAATAGACTAGTATTGAACTTGTGCGTGTTATGGAAGCGTAACGACATAGTTCTCATATATTTAAGTATTGGATACTTATGCAAGTGTGATAGGAGGTTGTGTTTACCGATGGTACAGAAACAGCTTCGCTCTAGATAGACCCCGCAGAATCCCATTGGTAGTATGACTATGTGTATATGGGAGTCCGCATCAGGGTAGGTGTATTTGGTCTTAACCTGAGACTTGCATCGCTAGTACTTGCAACAATCAATACGTTTTTGTTTTAGTCGTCCAAGACTTTAACAGGTTCTGTGTGCGCCTCTTATAGGTTTATTGAGAATCATAGTGTATTGGGTGTGATGTCAAGATGGAAGTATCACTTCAGTCATATGGAGATGATGATCACGCAGGGATACATAACTGGTACTCTAAATGGTTGCAACCATCGGGATAATATGATATGGTCATGATTATCCGATTAAAGAGACTAGTTGCTTCTAATCCGATATATGCATCGTACGGGGCATACACTATTCCAGCCCCAGGCCTTGCATGTGACATCTGATACTGGATGGCAATACGCAATACTATGTATACTACGTTTGACATAGATTATATATTCCATTAAGAATATTTCTGGAGAATTGGGAAGGCATGGTACTTTGCTAGAAGACAACCATGTCTCATAAATCGGCAAAAATGTAGTACGAGGTACATATGTGTTCGGATAGTCCGACGACCGGATTTACTGCCAACATATCCATGGATCTCTTGGGTCGCTTCCCGAAGATTCACATATGACGTATGTTTCGAGCATAATTTATCTGGGATTAATTACGGAGAGATTTTATCTAGGATAAAATACTATTTGAAGAGAGAGAACGATTCATTTGGAATTAATAGAAAAAATAATATATTCGATATATTAAACGAAATTAGATTTCGACGCGGAATTAAAATTAGATTTTAATTTGGGCAAACGAATTAATTTAGAATTAATTCGCGAGCGACGTGAATAGTAATTTTGCTTGGCATAATTATTTAATTAAATTTGATTTAATTACGTCGCAACGGAAAATTAGTTAATTTGGGATTAGAGAACCCGAGCTCGGGATGTGTTGCGGGCCCACTCGGATTTTGAATCAAGTGGGGCCCACATGTCACATCACTTGTCACTTTAATTCATGGGTTTTGGTGAAGTTAGTGAAGACTTGTTCAACACACTTTCCTAAAGTTGATGGCTTGATTGACTAATACCAAATGTTTGGTATATGATTATTAGATTTTTGAAATCAAAATTCAAGTCAACACACTCACATCTCTCTCTCACTTTCACGCCCATTTTGGAAACAAAAACTCTCCCCATTTTTCTCTTCTTGGCCGTGAGCTTCAAGGAGGAAATATTGAAGATTTGTTGCAAATATTCAAGAGCTAGCACTCAAAGGAATCATCCAAGGTGATAGGGAAACCATCCCAATAGCTTGGAATCAAAGCATAAAGCTTGGAGCTTGGATCTTTGAGCTTGGCAGAAAACTTGGAAGAAAAGTTTTGTATTTGACGCATCCTAGATTCGTTCAATGTAAGTATGATTCCGCCATACTTCTTTATGTATTCACTTTATTTTCATTGCTTATTATGATCTTGGATTGTCTTAGAGACCAACAGTCACACACTACACAAGTCCATCAAAGTGGGGGCGACTGTAGGCACTGCATTTTTACATATAAGTCCTGATGATGAGTCTCAAATGGAGACAGTGCCTCTTTAAGTTGTGGAAGTCGCGGGAAACAGACGTCGGAGGGGAAGAGTCAGAAATTGACAACTTGTTGGATTTAATTCTTTTGCTTAGCTTTGGGTTTGCTCGTTAAGCCTATGTTTTAAACTTATCCTTAGCCCAAAACCCCCTGCAAGTCACACACCAAGTCCATACATCACCAAAACACACACCAATCCCACCAAAACAAACCAAACTCACACCCAAATAGACCAAACCCCACATCCAAAGCTTCCTAAAATAACAAACTCACACATTAAACACATTGTAGACATTGCATTTTTACATGTGAAACCCGATGATGAGTCTCAGTTGGAGGCACTACTTTTTTAGTCCAGGAAGTTGCGGGAAACGATCGTCGGAAGGGAATCATCATTTTGTTAGTTTTTATTCGCTGGATTAGCTTCGGGTTCGCTTGTTGGACCTCCGTGTTAAAACACATGTCACAAATTAAAAATAATTAAAACATTTAAAACACATGTCACAAATTTTAATTAAAACCAATTGAAATTAAATTAAAGTTAAAACGAAACCAATACCAATTAATTAAATTAAAATTGAAAATTTAATAACTAATTTAAAATTAAACCAAATTTAAATAATTCACTTCCAAATTAAAATACATCAAAACACCTAGCCAAGCCCACCCACCTAACCAAGGCCCACACTCCCAAAGCCTTTAATACACACCCCAAATTAAATAATTATTAATTAAATTAAAACATTAACTAAATAAATATTAATTAAATTAATTAAATAAATAAATAAAATATTTACCAAACACAAAATAAGTATATGCCTAATATAAACTAATCAAATATAATCATTCCTAACTAAATAATATATTTACCAATCTAAAATATTTGACTTCCTATTCAACACCAATCTAATCTTGTAACTTCCTAATTTAAAATATTGTATCCCCCCTCAATCTTGTGTATACCATTCTTGAAAAGCCTAAATTAGAAACCAAGATCCCTTCCTTGTGAGACAAGGACAAACCCTAATCCTCTTCTATATAATAACATAACACAATTTTGCAACAAAGAACAGAACATTCACGACCAATTACCACTCAAAACAAAACAAACCTAACAAACACCTCCCAACTAGCAAGAGACACACGGCACAACCAGAAAAAACAACAAATGAAACCCTAGACATCTTCTCTCTCTTCTCTCTCTGAAACTCTAATACACGGCCACACCAAAATTACTTGCTGCCTTCATGCCCCTTGATCATTCGCAAGCCTCACACTACTTCACGGTCCCTCCCCTTGCATCAACACGTAACTGCCACTAAACCCTCACAAATAAAATGCCTCAACCCTTCACCGACACAAGCGAAACCATAAAGACCTGCTACCTCAACCCTTTATTGACAAAACCTACCACACGCCCTTACCCTCACCTCACTATCTCCACGCTGTAGCAGCACAAACGCCCTCCACCAGTGCACTCAGCCCCTCTCACCACAAGCCACATCACAACACCATATAACTCTCCACCCATTCTACCACACAGCCCCCTTTCATGTTGAACACACAAACTGAACTGCCACATAAGAAGCCATTACACACATGAGCCTCACGCCCTCTGCCCATTGATCACTTTTCACGCCCATCACAAGCCTTCAACTCACGTAAATAGCCCTTAAACGCTCCCATGCAGTCCCCATAAGCATCCCTAAAACTGTACCAAAAACAGCAGCCCCTAACCTCCAAAAATCGCACAAACAGTAACCTAAATTACCTCAAAACAGTTAGCAGAAAATACAACCAAAACAACAGTAAAACGGAGGCCAAACAGCAGCAAAACAGAGATAAAATAGCGAATAAAATAGCGAAACAGCGAGCTAAGACGCGAACCAGCGAACCAGAAAAGTTGCGGAGCTTTAACCCTTCCGACGGCCGTGAAACACGAGTTCGAAAGTCAACATAAAAGGTTAGACCTGAGGTTATTTTCCACATTCGTTTTTTGTTTCATTTTTATTATTTATTGAGTACTATTCGCATGATTGTTATGTTAAAAATGCATGTTGTGGCCCTTGAGTAGATAAATATGCATGTACTATGAAATATTGTATGTTGTGGACTTGAAATATAATGAGAGATGTGTCAACTCTCGCGGTATATCGGATGGAAACCCGAACATAAATTTCATAGCCGATTCCGAATGGACGGTAGTATGATCTGTACTCGGGATACAACTCCACGTACCGCTTGAGTAAATGGCACCCTATTTTGTTTTATGTTGCTTTATTTATTTTCCGTTATTTGAATTGTGCATGTCATTTTTTTATGTATGATGCAATCGAGCGCATGGGCTTAGTAAGTGTGATGAAAGGTCCCCTATTTGGAGAGGTTAAAACCCTTTACCGTTCAATCGGGCATACTAATTTTGATGTTATTGTTTTAATTCTTTGTATGCATGATGTGATCGAGCGCATGGGCTTAGTAAGTCGGATTAAAGGTCCCCTACTTGGAGGGGTTAAAACCCTTTACCACAATGCTTTGCCGCGCCGATTAATGTATATTCGGTTGAACGTAAAATGTGTTCAATCGGGTATACGAAGTCCGATATCATTGTCTTTACTTTATATATATGCATTATGTTGATTGTGCATGGGCTTAGTAAGTGCGATTAAAGGTCCTCTACATGGAGAGATTAAAGTCCTTTACCATGATGCTTTGCCGCGCTTTTAGCCTGTTATTATTTATTAGGTGTCATCTATTCATCCGCTAATGTATGTGTCATATTGTTTACTGCATTTGGGAGGTCACTGATGTAACCTCGTTCGAACGCGTTCCGAAATGCCACACGAACACATGTTTTATGTCTGGTCCCGTTCAAACACGTTATCAAACCCTATACGAACGCGAACCTTCTGTTTACCGTTCGAACGCGTTATAAAACGCTATATGAACGTGAACCTTCTGTTTACCGTTCGAATGCGTTTACGAACGCTACATGAACGCGAGTACACTGAATTGAGTCATTTTCATCGCATGTGTGTTTGTATCCATATTAGTTATCTTCTTTTGCGCCACGTCATATCATGTTTATCCCATTGGTTGCATCATTTACCTTCGTCTTGGCTTAATGTATTACAATTCATATATCTATGTCATGATAGCGTTTGAGTATTATTTCTCGCGGTATATCGGATGGAAACCCAGACATAAATTCCGTAGCCGATTCCGAATGGATGGTAGTGCGGTCTGTACTTTGGATACAATTCCACATACCACTTGGAAAAGTGCTCACATGTTTGCTTGTGTGGTTAATGTGTGTGCTCGTGTTTTCGTGAATACAATATGCCAATGAAGTTGTATGTTTGTTGCTACTTTGATGTACTTTCAAGCATGCAATCTTAGATGTGAAATATATGTAAATTCTGGTGTAAGTTTTATTTTGTATATGTGAATTTAGAAGCATGATACTCCTGGAAATAAGTGTTACTTAAGCTTGATTAAATTATCATATAAATCCTTTCATTACAAGTAACATAAGTAAGGGACCATTCCGAACCCAACGGTTTGAGGTCTTCCCTTGCGAGGGGTGAGTGTGGCCTTAAATCTCATTTTCCCTGTTCACACCGGGTGGCGACTCCATTATTCTCCGATTTGGTCCCCCGTGGCTACTCTGTACTCCCTACTAGGCTGCGAGTCTAGAACAGCATGCGTCGCCCAGTTTCTGTGTCCCACAGTCTGGCGAATCCACTGGGGATAGAGAATCGGCCCCGAAATATTGTCTTGTAATGTTTGGATTTATGTTCTAATTGACCGTGTCTATAGTGGATAAAATGGGGGTTTAATCAAAGTCATTTTGAGGCTAGGTATTGGTTTGGTGTCTTCCTTCACTCACTACCTTTCTAGAAGGAAAAACTGTGAAGACACCCATATAGCCATCTACTCGTAGCCTATTGTGATGGACTAATTTGGAGGACTCGTTGTTTATTCCTGACACCAAGCGATAAGAGCCTAAGAGGCTTGGGTATTTAAGTGAGCCTCGCTCCACCTTCCCTATGGGAATCTACAACGAGAAATCCATTTGACAGTCGGTCACACACCATAGCTCATTGGCACGTACCTTAGTGTATAAAAAAAGGGTACGCTCACTTGGTCCCTCGAACCCTTGATTGGGGAGACTTAGTTGTAGGCCATCCTTCACCGGTGAGAGCCTTTGTCTATACTCTTGCAAACCCACCCATAGACCGGGGTTGTATGGTTAAAGTAACAATTGTTTCCTTGAGTATGTGTTTGTGGACCATCCTCATTTGGATACGGTTGGACTTTTTGTCAGAAATGCGAACTTGTTGGGCCATTTAAACTGGGGCGAGTTCGCATCCTATGACAATTAGGCCCAAAGCTTCTGAAATGTTGGTGGGCCACTATGTATAACTTATTGCTTTATGATGGAATTATCTTGTTATGTTTGTGTTTTGGACCATCGTTATTTGGATCCAGTTGGACCTTTTGTCAAGAGATGTGAACTTGTTGGGCCATTTAAACGGGGACGAGTTCGTGTCCTCTGACAGTTGGGCCAAAGGCTTCTAAAATGACAATGGGCCATTTTATGTATAGGCCTTTTATCATTTGAAGTTAATTGGTTATGTTATGGCGAAGTGTAAACCTGTTGGGCCATTTCAACTGGGACAAGTTTGCAACCGCGTAATAATATGATTGAACACTTTAAAATGATAATGGGCCAATTAGTGCAAATTCTTTTATAAGCTTATTTATTCCATACATCGCATACATGACATGCACTCATGCATACACGCATCATGTTAACCCCCTTTGTGTAAAAAGCCATCATAGATACCCGTTGGGTTGGGGGAAGACTTGTCAGAAGACCATCAGTCAATATGAATGAGTCAGCCAACGATGGATCCCGCCTGGATCAATTGGAGACCAAAATAAAAGGAATTGTTGAGATATTGCAAGCTCTGAATAATGTTGTGACCAGTTTGACCGCACTCTGTATAGCCGGTAGCAGAGAGATGAACAATCATAATGGAAAGACCATCGGGGAACCTTCGGAGACCAAACTCCCTCATTCCGATATCGCCTCTATCAAAACAGATGATTCTCCAATCTTGGTAGACCTTTGTCAAAGGTGTTTAAGAAACTGAAGATGCAAGGACTTCTAAAACCCTTAAAAACTAGACCACTTCCTAACCCTGTGCCACTGTACCTCAACCTAAATCAGTATTGTTACTTCCACCAAGTAAGGGGCCATGAAACTAATAACTGCATCCCCGCCTTAGGCATGAAATCCAAAACCTCATTGATGCCAATACGCATCCGTCTTTCGCGAGTTATCAGGTAGTGCCTCTATACGAGGCTCATCATTGGGCTTTATGCAAAATGCAGTGCCTATAATCTCCTTCCTCTCAACGTCATTGTTAGGACACATAAATGAGGATAACTTGAAATTAACTGGAAGTGGGGTAGAAATTGGCTTATAATCTTCCATGTTGAACCGCAGAAAGATTTCAAGTAATTTTTATGAGAAAGCCAAATATTCATGTTATTTATGTGTCGCTGTATTTGCATCTCTAGAATCTTATTTGCTGGTCCCAGATCCTTCATGTTAAACTCCCTAGTGAGGTAGAAGTTTACTTACAATCTTCAATGTCGAACCGCCGCAAGATTTTCTTCAAGTAATTTTTCTGAGAAAGCCAAATATTTCTGTTACTTCTGCCTCGGTGTATTTGTATCCATAGAATCGTTTTGGTAGTTTGAGATACTTCATGCAAACTCCCTAGCTAACTATGCATTTAATTCTTGGACTCAATCTTTGTTAGGGCCTGCTACCAACATGTCGTCCACATACAACAGCAAAATAATAAAGTAATTATTTCCAAACCACTTAAAATAGTTACAATGGTCTAAAATGAGTCTGTTGTACCCAAGAAAAATAATGAAGGAATAAAATCTCTGATACCAACATCTCGGCGCCTGTTTGAGACCATATAGAGATCTGTTCAACCTGCAAACCAAGTTCTCCTTGGCTATTTCAGCAAAACCTTCTGCTTGGAGCATATAAATTTATTCTTCAAGTTCTCCATGAAGAAATGAAGTTTTTGCATCCAATCGTTCCAGATGTAGGTCAAAAGTAGCACACATGGCAAGGACTACCATAACTGTTGTAAGTTAAACCACTAGAGAAAATATCTCTTTTAAATAAATCCATTCTTTATGAGCATATCCTTTTACCACCTATCGTGCACAATACCACTCCACTTCATCATTGCTATCTCACTTGATCTTGTAGACCCATCTATTACCAATGGCTTTTCTTCCACGTGATAATAGTACTAGACCCCTTATAATATTTTTTTTGCAAAGCTTTTATTTGTTCTTGCATTACTGTCATCCACAAATATGTATTTTTGCCATTTGTAGCTTCATGAAAAGTTGTTGGCTCTCTATCATATGTTATTATAGAGTATGCAATGTTGCTCTCCATAACATACTCTAAGTACCAACTTGGAGGTCTTCTCTCTCGAGTTGATCGGTGAACTTTAGAAGCTTCAAACTCAATTAGTTCTGGTACCTCGTGCTCTGGTGTTGCTTCAGAAGAATCTGAATTTTCTTGTTCTGGATTATTTTCCACTGGAACTGTTGTAGTCTTTGTACTTTCTTTTGAAGTGATATTATTTCCTTCTTTCTGCAGTTGAACTTTTGCAAATATCACATCTTTACAGAGGATGATCATGTAGGTAGTAGAATCGCACAAGCGATCCCATTTACTCCATCAGCATAACCCAAGAAAATACAGTTTCTAGATTTTGGATCTAGGTTTATTCTTTCTTAAGCGTTGTACATCACATATACAAGACAACCAAAAATGTGACGATATAAGTAATTAGCTGGATTTCCGCTCCAAACCTCCATCAGTGTCTTCAAATCATTTATTGTTGATGGAGATCTATTTACAACATAGCATGTGTGTATGAACTGCTTCAGTCTAAAAGCACTTTGGTAGACTAGCTATTCTGACTATAGCTCTTACTTTTTCTAACATCGTTCTATTCATCCTTTTGCTATTCCATTTTATGGAGGAGTGTATAGTGTCATATTTTTCTTTTTCAAGCCTTATTGCTGACATATGCATCAAAATCCTTGCTGTAATATTCTCCTTCATTAACTGTCCTAAAACACTTGATTTGCATTTAGTTACTACTTCAATTTGTGCTTTGAAGTTTTTGGAAACTGATATCATATCTGACTTGTTTTTTATCGGGTATACCCAACATCTTCTAAAAAAGTCATCAATAAATGATACAAAATATTTTACTTTCCCTGGAGATTGAACCGATGCTTTCCTAACATCAGAGTGAATCAATTCTAGAATGGTTTTACTCCGAGCACTTCACTTGCTGAATTTTAATATGTTTTGCTTACTTGTAACACAGTACTCATAAAACGGTAGACTAACCGCTTTCAAGCCTGGGAGTAGCTTTTGATTGACGAGAATCTTCATTATATTTTCTGAAATATGGCATAGTTTCTGATGCCAAAACATAGAAGATTCCTCTCCATAATCCAGTGATGCCACCGATGTAGTTGCTTCCTAAATTGAGTCTCCAAAGAACATATACAAGTTTGTTGAGATATTTTCAGCTTTCAAGACTGTAAGAGCTCATTTCACCATCTTTAATGCCCTATTTTCAACAACGGTCTTGTATATGACGTCATCTAATTGTCCAACTGGCAAAAGATTTTTCTTCTTTCCTATAACATATCGAACATATTGTACATTACGGATAGTACAATCGTACATTTTTATTTTGATGGCTCTAATCCCGGTATTTTTCAAGGCATGATTATTGTCTAGAAAAACTGATCCTCCATAGACAGGTTCATAATGACAAAGCCATTCTTTCATAGAGGTCATTTGCCATGTTGTTACAGAATCAACCAGTCATGCATCACTTAGTTGTTTTCTGCTATATTGGACACCATTGCTACTTCATTATAAAGTTTGCCACCTTGATAAGTGCGGTTTATACCCATTTATTCATGCCTTCTTAGCTTACTATTTTGTTAGGTTTTGTGTCATTTTAATGTATTTTGTAGTTCCTTTTATGTTTTAATAGTAAGAAGCATTGGAACATGGATCTTGGAGAAATTGTATGTGTTTTTGGACTTTACGGACCAAAGGAAGCACGAGGGAAAGCTGAATACACGCAAAAATCATCATCCAGGAAAATGGGGTAGCATTGTGATGCCACTAATGGCATAACAACGCCCCCACAGGATGTCCCATACATATTACCCGAGAGTCAGGCGTCGCAACGCCATTTCCGACGTCGCGAGGCTGCAGCAGACACCCAGAATCTTCAAAAAATAATATTATACACGCACAAGGACTCCAAGACTTCCCTATAAATGTAGAAGCTTGTGCAAAACCCTAGGGGGACCAATACACAACTCAAGACTTCCAAACACATAATTTAGAGAGATCCAAAGAGGAAGATTGTGTTGGGTTTTCTAGGTCAAACCAAGATCAATAAAGCAATAAATTTGTGCGAATACAACAAAGTAAAGTATCGCAAATACTCACTTTGATCAGCTTTCGGATGCGATGAAGTAAAAAAATTTCCTCCATGTCATTCGGCCAAGCTCCTTGGTGTGATCTTCAATCCAAGCTCCAACCTTTATTGTTGATTCCAAGCTCAAGGATTGGTTTCCCGATCACCTTTGAATGATCTCTTTAGTGTGCTAGCACTTGGAAAAATTTGCAACAAATTGTTTCCTTATTCTTGTATATGTCTCGGCCAAGCCAAGAATTTTGAGAGGAAAAATGGCACAATACCGAGAGTGAGGGAGAGAAGAGAGATGAATGTGTTGTGTATTGATTTCAAAAATCAAGTAATGATATACCAAATATTTGGTATTAGTCATTCAATCCTTACACAAATTTGGTGTGTTGGACAAGTTATCACCAACCCACCAAAACCCATCAACATAAAGTGACTAGGTGATGTGACTTGTGATGTGACTTGTGGACCCCACTAGATTCCAAATCCGAGTGGGCCCGCAACACATACCGGGCTCAGGATCGCTAATTCCGAATTATCAAATTTTCTATTTCGACGTAATTAAATCAAATTTAATTAAATAATTATGCATAGCAAAATTACTATTCACATCGCTGGCGAACTAATTCTAAATTAATTCGTTCGCCCGACTTAAAATCTAATTTTAATTCCGTGTCGAAATCTAATTTTGTTTAATATATCGAATATAATATTTTATCGATTAATTCCAAATTAATCATTCACTCTATTCAAATAGTATTTTATCCCAGATAAAATTTCTCCGTAAGTAATCCTAGATTAATTTTCTCTCTCTTATAATTAATCCTAGATTAATTATGTTCGAGTCATACATCATCGATGAATCTTCGGGAAGCGACCCATGAGATCCCTGGATATATTGGCAGTAAATCCTGTCGTCGGACTATCCGAACACGTACGTACCTAGTACTACATTTTTACCGATTTACGAGACATGGTTGGCTTCTAGCAAAGCACCGTGCCTTCCCAATTCTCCAGAAATATTCTTAAAGGAATATATAATCTGTATCTAGCGTAGTATACGTAGTATTGCGTATAGTGATCCAGTATCGGATGTCATATGCTAGGCCTGGGGCTGGAATTGTGTCTGCCCCGTACGAAGCATATGTCACTCCATATGACTGAAGTGATACTTCCATCTTGACATCACACCCAATACACTACGATTTTCAATATACCCTAAGAGGCGTACAAAGAACCTGTTAAAGCCCTGGATGACCAAAACCAAAGTATATTGATTGTCGCAAGTATTAGCGATTGTAAGTCTCAAGTTAAGACCAAATACACCTACCCTGATTCGAACTTCCATAAACACATAGTCATACTACCAATGGAATTCCGAGGGGTCTATCCAGAGCGAAGCTGCTTCCGTACCATCAGTAAACACAACCTCCTATTACACTTGCATAAGTATCTAATACTTAAATATATGAGAACTATGTCGTTATGCTCCCACAATGAGCACAAGTGCAATACTAGTCTATTCTGCATTATCGATGTCCAATCTCGATAATACTACGACTAAGGATATTTTAATGATTAAACCTTAGTTGATTAATATTGTCTCATATCTTATTAATCCACATCTAATCATATGGACTTTTATTATTTATGTATCTTGGTAATCCAATTACAAATGATAAAAACCAATTTCCTTTGTCACATAGTTAATTTGTACAACAACACCATGTTCTGTACAAAATAGTGATGTTATGGGTCATAATTGTCCAACAATCTCCCACATGGCCTATAGCCAATCACTCAAGTGTACTACACTTCAACTATGTATTGGTCGCTCAAATTTCTGCTGAGAAAATGCTTTCGTCGGCGGATTTAAAAAGTTATCATCTGATGCGATTTATTCGATCATCACATCGCCATGATGTATTATCCGAACGAATCAGATGAATAGTTGAAGTATATACTTGGATCGTTGATGAGACCATTAATTCTTTAGCCTGTGTTGTAGCCTAGCTCAGCTGCTAACAGAACTACTCATAATCCAATTAGGAGTATATAGATCCAAAGTGCTTCTATTGCTGCCTCAGTTGCAGCAATATTCCACTTTTGTTGTTTATTCGGCAATAGTATCTTGCTTGTAAGATTTCCAACTCACTGTTCCGTTATTCAAACTATATAGTATCCTTATTACGACTTATAGTCGTTCTTATCGGTTGGGAAACTTGAAGTAATGAACCTAGTCACTTCAAGTTCTCCTTCTCCATAGCTTAAGAAAGCATCTTAGATCATCTAAGATACTTAAGGATGTTCTTAACATCAATCAGTGACTATCACTTGATTGACCTGATTGTGACTCCATATGCTCAAAGCATATGAGACACCAGGTCACGTACATCTTTTAATGTACGGTTCTCGGAGAGTGCCAAAAACTTTTGATCTATCTGTTGGTAATCTAATAACCATATCCCAAGATCAAAAACAAGCAAGATATATATAAGAATGAACTAGATTGAAGTAATGGCGGAAACAATACTCACAAAAACCAAATGTGGATGCAATGGATGAAGCGAAAATTGCTCCTTTGTGCAGTGGGGAATTCGGCCAAGCAGTAAAGAGAAGCTCCAAGCTTTAGTTGATCCTTCCAAGCTCTAAGATGAGTTTCCCATAACACCTTGTATGATCCCTTGATGTTGCTAGCCAAACTTGTGTGTTAGAGTTCCAAACAAGCACACTTTCTTCTTGTCTTGCCACAAAACAAATGAAGAAATATGGAGAGAGTTTTAGCCTACTGTTTTCGGTAATTTGAGAGAGGAAGAAGATATGATTTTTGTCTCAAAAATCAATTTATATTTATGTCATAATTATATTAAATAATAATATAAATATGATACAAACCATGCAAAGACTTAGAGTGTCTAACACTCAATTTCCATGCATTACCCTTGAGTGCTTTGTACACTATCTTCATGCATTGCATCTTGATTAAATAATGCAAATAATGACAAGTGTCATGTGGGCCCCACACGTTTCCAAATGAAAGTGGGCCCACGTGCACTCACGCGTTCGGGTTCGATATTTCCGAAATATCGAGCTTACGTCGCGACGTTAATTAAATCGAATTTAAATAAATAATTGCGCCTGGCGAAATTATTATTTACGTCGCTAACGAATTAATTCTAAATTAATTCGTTTGCCCGAATTAAAATCTAATTTCAATTTCGCGTCGAAATCGAATTCCGTTTATTATATCGAATATAATAATTTTACGTTTAATTCTAAATTAATCGTTCTCTCTCTTTATACAGTACTTTATCCGAGATAAAGTCTCTCCTTTATTAATCCAAGATTAATCGAGTTTGAATCATACGTCATCGGTGAATCTTCGGGAAGCGACCCAAGAGACCTCTAGATATGTTGGCAGTAAATCCGGTTGTCGAACTATCCGAACACGTACGTACCAAGTACTACGTTTTTACCGATTCACAAGACAAGGTTAGCCTCTAGCAAAACGCCATGCCTACCCAATTCTCTAGAAATATTCTTACTGGAATATTAGATCTATAACAGGCGTAGTATACCGTAGTATAGTGTATATCGAACCAGTATCGGATGATCACATGTAAGGCCTGGGGCTGGAGATGTGTCTGCCCCGTACGATACACATATCGGATATCAAGCAACCAGTCTCTTTGAATCGGATAATCCTGACCTAGTCATATTATCCCGATGGTTGCAACCATTATAGAGTACTAGTTCTGAATCCCTCGCGATCATCATCTCCATATGTCTGAAGTGATACTTCCATCTTGACATCACATCCAATACACTACGATTCTCGATAAACCCAGAAGAGATGTACACAGAACCCGTTAAAGCCCTGGACCACCAAAACTAAAGTTTACCGATCGTCGTAAGTACTAGCGATGCAAGTCTCAGGTTAAGATCATATGCACCTACCCTGAAGCGGACTCCCATAGACACGCAGACATACTACCAATGGGATTCCGCGGGGTCTATCCAGAGCGAAGCTGTTTTCCGTACCATTGGTAAAACACAACCTCCTACCGCACTTGCAAAAGTATCCTATACTTAAATATATGAGAACTATGCCGTTGTGCCCTCACAACATGCACGAGTGCAGTACTAGTCTATTCCGCATTATCGATGTCCAATCTCGATAATACTACGACTAGGGATATTCAATGATTAAACCTTTATGGATTGATACTGTCTCATATCATCACAATCCGGAACTAATCATAGGGACTTTTACCATTTATATTTCTAAGTAAATAAATTACAAAACGGTAAAAGGCAATTTCATTACTACATAGTTAATTTTGTACAATAATACAATATCATTTACAAAATAGTGACGCTATGGGTCATTACTGTCTAACAATCTCCCACTTGGCCTATAGCCAGTCACTCAAGCATCTAATACCTGAACTATGTACATGTCGCTCAAACTTTTCCCGAGGAATAGCCTTCGTCAGCGGATCTGCAATATTATCCTCTGATGCGATCTTCTCGATCTTCACATCGCCACGATGTATGATCTCTCGAATCAGATGGAATCGTCGAAGAACATGTTTGGATCGTTGATGAGACCTTGGTTCCTTAGCCTGTGCTATAGCCCCGCTATTGTCACAATACAATGGAACGGGCTCAGCTGCTAACGGAACTACTCCTAATCCAATTAGGAATTTACGGATCCAAACTGCCTCTTTTGCTGCTTCAGCTGCTGCAATGTACTCCGCTTCAGTTGTTGAATCGGCAACAGTATCTTGCTTGGAAGATTTCCAGCTCACTGCTCCGTTATTCAAGCAAAATATGTACCCGGTTTGCGACTTAAAGTCGTCTCTGTCGGTTTGGAAACTTGCATCGGTATACCCAGATACCTCAAGTTCTCCATCTCCATAGATTAAGAAAACATCCTTAGTTCTCTTAAGATACCTAAGGATACTCTTAACCGCCATCCAATGATCCTGTCCTGGATCGGCCTGATATCGACTACACATGCTCAAAGCATAGGACACATCAGGTCGTGTACATATCATGGCATACATGATCGATCCGACTGCCGAGGCGAACGGAGTCCGACTCATGTTGTCTCTCTCATCTTGTGTTTTTGGACACATGTCCCTAGATAGATAGACGCCATGTGATGTTGGCAACAGTCCCTCTTGGACTGATCCATGTTGAATCTCTTCAACACTTTATCAATATATGTACTCTGGGAGAGAGTCCAGCTTTCTAGCTTATCTATCTATCCGGTAGATCTTTATTCCTAGAATAAAAGCTGCTTCTCCCAGATCTTTCATGGAGAATTTCAATGAAAGCCAAGCTTTCACCGACGTTAACATGGGAATGTCATTGCCTATAAGCAATACATCGTCGACATAAAGGACAATAAAAGTCAGTGCACTCCCACTAACCTTCTTATATACACAAGGATCATCTACGTTTTGAATGAAATCATATTCTTTTATGACCTCATCAAAACGTTGGTTCCATGACCTCGATGCTTGCTTCAGTCCATAAATGGACCGATTCAACTTACAAACCTTGTTTGCAAGTCTTGGTGTGATAAAACCGTCAGGTTGTTGCATATAAACATCCTCCAACAGGTTTCCGTTAAGGAAAGCGGTTTTAACGTCCATCTGCCATATTTCGTAATCGTAATATGCAGCTATTGCAAGCATTATCCGAATGGATTTAATCATGGCAACGGGTGAGAAAGTTTCGTCATAATCAACTCCAAGTTGTTGACGATACCCCTTCGCTACAAGCCTAGCTTTGTACGTTTGAACGTTGCCATCCATGTCTGTCTTCTTCTTGAAGACCCATTTGCATCCAATAGGCTTTACGCCTTCTGGTGCATCAACCAGTGTCCAAACTTGGTTGGTATACATGGAATCCATTTCGGCCTTCATGGCCTCTTGCCATAAAGTGGATTCGATACCCTGTATCGCTTCCTCATACGTAGCCGGTTCAGTATCCTCAATAAGATTAATATCTACATGAGGTGAGATCAGGAATCCATACCTCTCAGGTATTACCCTGACTCTCTCCGACCTACGTAGCCCTTGTGTAATTGAAGATTGTGGTTCAGTCTCATCCTGGATGGACTGTTCATGTTCCGTTCTAGATTCAATGCCAGGAACAGTATCACTACGACTTTCATCGAGTTCTACTTTCCTCCCACTAACACTGCATTTAGGAATCCTCTCAAGGCTCAAAACCGCATGTAGAGCAACAAATACTTTGTTCTCTTTTGGGTTATAGAAGTAATATCCTTTGGTTTCCTTAGGATATCCAACAAATAGGCATTTATCTGATTTGGGTTCAAGTTTGGTACCTTCCAAACGTTTGACGTATGCCCAGCAACCCCAAATCTTCAGGAATGAGAAACCTGGTTTCTTTCCTGTCCATATCTCATACGGAGTCTGTTCAACAGACTTTGACGGAACCCTATTCAAAATAAGAATTGCACTTTCTAATGCATGTCCCCAGAAGGATATAGGTAGCTCAGTGCGACTCATCATCGACCTTACCATGTCAAGCAAGGTACGGTTTCTCCGTTCAGACACACATTTAATTGTGGTGTTCCAGGAGGAGTCCATGTGAAAGAATACCATATTCTTTCAAGTAATCTTGAAACTCATTACTTAAGTATTCGCCACCACGGTCCGACCGTAATGTCTTAATACTCTTGCCTGTTTGTTTTTCAACTTCGTGTCGAAACTCTTTGAATTTCTCAAAAGTTTCCGACTTGTGCATCATTAGATACACATAACCATAACGTGATGCATCATCCGTAAAGGTTACGAAGAAGTATCGATATCCACCTCTAGCCTGGCTAGACATGGGCCACAAACGTCACTATGAACGAGGGCTAACAGTTCAGTGGCGCGTTCACCTTTACCACTAAAAGGTGATTTAGGCATTTTGCCTAATAAACAAGATTCGCAGACGTCATATGAATTTGGATCAAATCCGTCCAAGTACCCACTCTTCGAAAGTGTGGATATGCGAGTCTTGTTGATGTGTCCCAGACGACAATGCCACAAATAAGTTTCTTCTTTTGGATTACTCATTTTGAGCCTTTTGTTTGTTATTTTACATTTTGGAGATTCATTTATATTCAAAATATAAAGACCATTATTTGCATCAGCACTGCAAATTTCTGCATCATTCATATATAAATAACACCTGGTGTTTTTAAATACAAAAGTGTACCCACACTGGGTTAACAAAGATACAGAAATAATATTCTTAGTTAAACTAGGAACAAATAACAGTCAAAAGTTTAAGTACATGCCCCGAGGGCAGTTCCAAAACAAAAGTGCCTACGGCCAAAACAGCAACAGAAGTTCCATTTCCAACTCGTAGATCAATCTCCCCGAAGCCAGTCTCCTGCTATCATGCAGATCCTGCACATCAGTACAAATATGAGAACCACAGCCAGAATCAAAAATCCAATTTTTATTAAGACTTGAAGTAGTCATATTTATCTCAATAACAAACATACCTGAGGCCGGTGCCTTGCCCGCCTGTATGTCCTCCTTATGTCCCTTGTTCATGCGGCAGTCACGCTTCCAGTGACCTTTCTTGCCGCATTTCAGGCAAACATCTTGAGACTTGTCCCTTGGCTTCCCAGAAGCCTTTGTTGACTTGGCCTTGCCTTTGTTCTTATGCTTCTTCTTCTTAACACCCCCAGTTGCCTTGAGCCCAGCTTTCGGCGTTTGAGATGTTGTTGCAAAGTGCGCCTCGCGCTTGTTGCCTTTCAGAAGTTCTTTCTCTGACTCCTTGAGAATCGACAACAACTCTCCAAGAGTGTCATCCGAATTCATCAGTTTGTAGTTGATGACAATCTGTTTCCAAGTATCGGGTAGTGACTGTAGAAGTACATCTATAGCCAGCTCAGACTCCAAGACTATACCCATATTAGCCAGTTCATCAATATCGGCTATCATTTGAGTCCCATGGACCTCAACAGAACTACCATCAGTCATACGGGTGCGAAAGATCCTCTTCACCAACTCGTACCTCGCCATCCGCTTATTAGTGCGGTGAAGATCTTGCAATCTTGCCATCATATTATAAGGATCCAAGTCCCTATTTTGGCGACGAAAGTGTTGAGTCATTGAAGCAAGCATGATCGACTGAGCCGTGTCACAATCATCACTGTGAGTTTTCCATAACTCCAGCTCAAGTGGCTCAGTGGGCTTAGGCCCGAGAGGTCTCTGAATCGTATACAGTATCCTCTCCGCCCCAAGGACTATCCTTAGGTTCATTTCCCAATCAGCAAAGTTTGTCCCCTTAAAGACATTGTCACCCATGATGATGTCACGGACATTTACCTTGCTAGCCATCTTAACTACGATAGTCCAACTATCCAGTTAACGATAAAATGGGTACAGTCAAACTGTTACAAAAAAAATAACATTTTATTAGTCCAACTAATGTTAAAAAATTGACGAAATAAATTTTGTAAGCGCGTAAAGCTAAGTATCTGAATGAAATTGCAAACTCAATACTAGCCTCCCACTATTTTCTACAAGTCTCTAACCCTCTGTTGAGTACTCGGGAAATCCAATTTCCTAGTGGGCTAGGATCCCGTTAAATAACACACAACCTTGACTTTGGCCAACAAGTTGTATGATATTTAACTAGGTAGATCTCGAAGATCAATTGGATCCCATCCAATTCCTAGATCCGGTAGGTGGACATCCAAGTCCGAAACATATATATCTAATACATACGTCAATGTATCCAATACATTTTCCTAACCATTTCCTCTGAATCAACTAAGCCTTGGCTTTGGCACAACAAACCTAATGATTCCAGTTAAGCGGGACCCATTGACAAGGAAAGTTTCGTAATCAATGTCGATGGACAAGAAGTGATCTTGACTTTGGCCAACAAATCACAACTTGGACAGGACACCGATGTGTAACAAAACTCTCATGATTCAAACACATCCTCAATTGACAAAGGTCTTGACTTTGGCCAACAAACCAATGCCAATTTCGGATCTTGAGAAAGAATCATTCAACGGAAGGAAAATCGCTTAATATTGTTTGAGGGATTTTTCGCGTAATTGGCAACCAATTAATTTATCTTTGTTAGGTCTCATCATCATACACCCTTAAGCATGCTTCTAAAACATCATAAAGTGCATAAAGTAAAGTAATAGTGATATACGGATGGATATATAAACAACTTGTTCCTAGAACAAATCACTCCCTTTCCTCTCCCCGCTAGCACTATTCTACTTCTACCCAATTACATAATACAATAAGAGAAACCTCATTTACATTGAGGGGAATTAGGTGAGAAGAGAATACATAGAGATAAAGAGATAAGGCTGGACACGCAGGTCCAATTTATAAATTCCAAATTTACAATAATTTCTAAAATTACCCTTCCCTTCTAATATCCATCCGATATGCACTATTCATACAACACATCCACATTCATTCATTCATTCAAGGCATGTTATACAACCAATCAAATCCAATTAATTAGTCTTTAATTAGGTGACAATACAATGTTCAAACAATTGTTTGCATTTGCGCGAGTCCAACTCGTTTTGAGAATAAATACATATGGTATGAATTCACGAATTATATCGAACTACTCGTTAAATCCAATTTAAGTCGTCGTATCAATACTAATCCTATTATTTAATTCTAAATTAAATATATACACTTTTATTGTGCTTTTATAACTTAGATTCCAAATCTAGTCTATTGGGTCTCAAAGCCCAACTAACATCTAATGTCCGTTTAATTAAAGTCCGATGGGCTTTCTATTGATTTCATTAGGCTTGGGCCTTGGTCAATGTGGGTCAAACCCAATTTCCAAGCCCAATAAGGAATCACCCTCATTTGCCATAAAACCAATATCAAGCCCATAAGGCCCAATTAAACATAAAAGCCCATTTATTACATTTGGACTTAAATGGTGTGATTTAGGCCCATCTTGGATCCAATCCAAATGGTCCAAATCTACTTGGCCCAACCAAGCCCATTTATGACCAAATATAATAGTTTTAGGCCCAATTCCAATTTAAGCCCAATTAACTAAATTTTAAAATTCCAAATTTATAACTTAATTAATTAAAGTGTATGTTCATGATTAATCCTTTAAATCAATATTCCCAAAATATCAAATTAATCTATTAATCATATTTTTATCTTAAATACATGTCCAACATTATTTAATCAAAAAATCAAGTCCCTAATCATCATCAAGCATTCGGCCAAGGTGATTAATATGGTTCCGATTTCGTTTTCAATCCAATCAAGTCACAAATGATCATCTCCATATTATTTCAAGTCATCCAATGTCTTAAAATTAAAAAATCATCTAGTCCTCATGCTTGCATGTATTCGGCCAAGCCACTTTGGGGTTGGAAAAATTAATCCAATTCATTTTCCATGAAATTGATGATGTATAATCCATTTAACATACATCTAAGCATATTTAATCAAGCAAACTCATCAAATCATGCTTCAAACAATTTCCCCAAATAACATCCTAATATATTTGCATGCATTTTTAGGCTCAATGATACCATTGTTGGAAATCTAATAACCATGTCCCAAGATCAAAAACAAGCAAAATATATATAAGAATGAACTAGATTGAAGTAATGGCGGAAACAATACTCACAAAAACCAAATGTGGATGCAATGGATGAAGCAAAATTGCTCCTTTGTGCAGTGGGGAATTCGGCCAAGCAGTAAGTAAAGAGAAGCTCCAAGCTTTAGTTGATCCTTCCAAGCTCTAAGATGAGTTTCCCATAACACCTTGTATGATCCCTTGATGTTGCTAGCCAAACTTGTGTGTTAGAGTTCCAAACAAGCACACTTTCTTCTTGTCTTGCCACAAAACAAATGAAGAAAAAATGGAGAGAGTTTTTGCCTACTGTTTCGGTAATTTGAGAGAGGAAGAAGATATGATTTTGTCTCAAAAATCAATTTATATTTATGTCATAATTATATTAAATAATAATATAAAATATACACAAACCATGCAAAGACTTAGAGTGTCTAACACTCAATTTCCATGCATTACCTTGAGTGCTTTGTACACTATCTTCATGCATTGCATCTTGATTAAATAATGCAAATAATGACAAGTGTCATGTGGGCCCCACACGTTTCCAAATGAAAGTGGGCCCACGTGCACTCACGCGTTCGGGTTCGATATTTCCGAAATATCGAGCTTACGTCGCGACGTTAATTAAATCGAATTTAAATAAATAATTGCGCCTAGCGAATTATTATTTACGTCGCTAACGAATTAATTCTAAATTAATTCGTTTGCCCGAATTAAAATCTAATTTCAATTTCGCGTCGAAATCGAATTCCGTTTATTATATCGAATATAATAATTTTACGATTAATTCTAAATTAATCGTTCTCTCTCTTTATACAGTACTTTATCCAAGATAAAGTCTCTCCGTAATTAATCCAAGATTAATCGAGTTTGAATCATACGTCATCGGTGAATCTTCGGGAAGCGACCCAAGAGACCTCTAGATATGTTGGCAGTAAATCCGGTTGTCGAACTATCCGAACACGTACGTACCAAGTACTACGTTTTTACCGATTTACAAGACAAGGTTAGCCTCTAGCAAAACGCCATGCCTACCCAATTCTCTAGAAATATTCTTACTGGAATATTAGATCTATAACAGGCGTAGTATACCGTAGTATAGTGTATATCGAACCAGTATCGGATGATCACATGTAAGGCCTGGGGCTGGAGATGTGTCTGCCCCGTACGATACACATATCGGACATCAAGCAACCAGTCTCTTTGAATCGGATAATCCTGACCTAGTCATATTATCCCGATGGTTGCAACCATTATAGAGTACTAGTTCTGAATCCCTCGCGATCATCATCTCCATATGTCTGAAGTGATACTTCCATCTTGACATCACATCCAATACACTACGATTCTCGATAAACCCAGAAGAGGTGTACACAGAACCCGTTAAAGCCCTGGACCACCAAAACTAAAGTTTACCGATTGTCGTAAGTACTAGCGATGCAAGTCTCAGGTTAAGATCATATGCACCTACCCTGAAGCGGACTCCCATAGACACGCAGACATACTACCAATGGGATTCCGCGGGGTCTATCCAGAGCGAAGCTGTTTTCCGTACCATCGGTAAAACACAACCTCCTACCGCACTTGCATAAGTATCCAATACTTAAATATATGAGAACTATGCCGTTGTGCCCTCACAACATGCACAAGTGCAGTACTAGTCTATTCCGCATTATCGATGTCCAATCTCGATAATACTACGACTAGGGATATTTAATGATTAAACCTTTATGGATTGATACTGTCTCATATCATCACAATCCGGAACTAATCATAGGGACTTTTACCATTTATATTCAAAGTAAATAAATTACAAAACGGTAAAAGGCAATTTCATTACTACATAGTTAATTTTGTACAATAATACAATATCATTTACAAAATAGTGACGCTATGGGTCATTACTGTCTAACACATCCAAGTAGATCCTATTCCTTGAATAAAAAGGTTGTCGCTCACAAGATTTATGGAGATTTCATTGAAAACCAAGCTTTCAACGATTGTATATTATAGAGTCATTTCCTAGAAATGGGACATATCATCTTATTATATCAGGACAATCACTGTCAGTGCGCTCCCACTGAACCTCCTTATATACATAAAAATCATTTTCGTTTTGATTAAATCAATACCCTTATGTGTACATCAAAAACATTGATTCCAAGAAACGCAAGGCTGCTTCATTCATAAATGATCGATTGAACTAAAAAAACCTGTTTGCTTGTTAATGTCGACAAAACCGTTAGGATGTTGATAAAATCCTCCAAAAAGGTTTCCATTTAAGGAAAAGGCATTTGGACGTTCAGATGGCCATAATTCATAATGAAACATAACAGCATTAGCAAGGCCTTATCAATGGATTTAATCGTACACCGGTTTTTTTTTAAAAGGTTTCGTCGTAATCGACAAAATGTTGATAATGAAAATTTTTCGCTTACAGCCTAGTTTGTTACGTTTGTATGTTTGCCATCCATATTTGCCTTCCTTGAAGACTATATTGTACCAATAGGCCACAATGCCTTCTGGTACATAACCAGTGTCTAAAATGGATGGTATACATGGAGTCCATTTCGGACTTCATGGCACTTTGCCATAATAGGGAGAACCTTTTTTGTACCTTTGTATCACTTCCTCATATGTAACAGCCGGTTTCGTGTTCCTCAATAAGATTGACATCTTAAGAGGTGAGATCAGAAACCAATACCTCCCAGGTTATTTTCTAACCTCTTCGACTTACATAGTTCTTGTGTTTTCGAAGATGGTGGTACAGTTCATCTCTGATGAACTATTGTGTTCCATTAAGGAATCGATGCCTGGAACAGTATTACTCCGATTTCATCGCGTTTTACTTTCCTCCCACTACCACTGCATATAGGAATCCTCTTAGGAAAACCGCCATGGAGAGCAACAATTACATTGTTCTCTTGTGAGTTGTATAAGTACTATACATTGGTATCCCTAGGATAACCTACAAATTGGCACTTATCCGAATTGGATCTAGTTTGGTATCATCCAAACATATGCCAGCATTCCCAAATCTCAGGAATGAGAAAACCCCGGTTTCTTTCCTGTTCATATCTAATATGAAATCTGTCAAACAGATTTTCATGGAACCTTATTCAAAATAAGTTTTGCACTGTTTAATGAGTATCCCAATAAGGAAAATGGTAGCTCAGAGCGACTTATAATTAACCTTATCATGTCCAATAAATTTCGGTTTCTCTGTTTGGACACGCCGCTCAATTGAGGTGTTCCGGGAGGAGTCCACTATGAACGAATACTATACTCTTTCATGTAATCGAGAAACTTATTGCTTAAGTATTTTCCACTACGGTCTAACCGTGACGGTTTAATACTTTAGCCGGTCTGTCTACTTCGTGTCGAAACTCTTTGAATTTATCAAAAGTTTCTGATTCGTGTTTCATTAAGATACACATAACCAAAATGGGATGCCACATCCGTAAAGGTTACGAAGTATTCAAATCCACCTCTAGCCTAGCTAGACATGGGCCCACTTACGTCACTATGAACGAGGGCTAACATTCGGGGGCACTTGTACTTTTACCAAGTAAAAGGTATCTTAGGCACTTTGCCCAATAAACTAGATTCGTAGACATCATTTGAATTCGAATCAAATCCGTCCTAGTACCAACTCTTCGAAAGTGTGGATATACGAGTCTTGTTAATGTGTCATAGACAACATGCCACAAATTAGTCTCATATGATTAATTCAGTTTGAGCTATTTGTTTGTCATGTTATACGTTTGAGATTTATATTCAAAATATAAATACTGTTATTCACATCTAATGTGTTTATCTCAATATCATGTTTATAAAATAAAACACTTTAGTGTTCTAGAATATAAAGGTATACCCGCAACGGGTTAAACTTAGATATAGAGATAATGTTTCTAGTCAAACTAGGTACATTATAACAGTTTCCTAATTTAAGTACATACCCAAAGGGTAGTTCCTAAACTTAGGTTTCTACAGTTAAAACAGTGACTCTCGTCCCATTTCCGACTCGCAAGTCGATCTCAACTGAAGTCAGTATCCTGCTCATCAGCAGATTCTGCACATCAGTACATATATATGTACTACATCTAGTATTAAAAATCCAATTTTGAAACCAGTAGTGAACATGTTTATGACAAACATATTTGAAGTCGGAGCCTTGCCCGTCTTCACTTCCTTCATGTCTGCCTTGTCCATACGGCAGTCACGCTTCTAGTGACCCCGTTTGCCAGAGTTTAGGGAGACATCTTGGGTTATGTCATTTGTCTTCCCAGAAGACTGTGATGATTTTACCTTTTCCCTCTTTTAGAAGCTCTGGCTCCACTTCCTAGAGCATAGCCATCTACTCTCCAAGAGTTTTTCTCTTGGTTCATAACGAACCTGCCCTAAATTTCGGGTAAAGACTATAAGATCAAATCTTTGGTAGTCTCGGCCACGTAGGTAATGTCCAGCTAACCTAGCTGATCGATGTCAGCAATCATCTGCGACACCTAGTGCTCGACAGATGTACCTCTGACAAACGCGAGCGAAGAGCTTCTTTTGCAATTTATACTTCTAAGATCTAAGAATAAATCTATGAAGATCTTAATTTTATCATCATGGAACAAAGATCTAATCCTTATTTGATGACAAAATTAAAGTGTCATTGCGTAAGTTTAAAGGATTGAGCACTAAAGTTATCATCATATGAATTCCAAATATCATGTTCTACTATTTCTCAACTCCGATCTCAGGACCAATAGGTTTTTCTATCAAATAGAATAACCTCAGTTCCTAGGACTATCCTGAGGTTTATTCCCAATTTGAAAATTAAAGCCGCTTAAAGACATTTTCCCAAGGATTATGTTCTAAACGCTAATCTTTCAGTTATCTTGATTCGAATAGTCCAACTATCTAATCAACGATTTCAGGTACTATTGATTACAATGATTACTATAGTCTAACTATATAATCAACTATAATTTGATTAGTTAAATTCAAATATATTAATTACTATAATCTAATTATATAATCAACTATAAATTGAAGTAGTTTGAATACATTCCAACTGTTTAATTAAAACAACAATTAAATATTAGTCCAACTAATATATATTTTATATTGACGAAAAATGAAATGAGCGCGTATTGGCAAGTAGCTAAACGAAATTGCAAATTTAATACTTGCCTCCCACTATTTTTCGGCGAGCCTCTAACCCTCTGTTGAGTACTCGGAAACCTTGTTTCCTAGTGGGCTAGGATCCCGTTAAATAACACACAACCTTGACTTTGGCCAACAAGCTGTATGATATTTAACTAGGTAGATCTCTAAGATCAATTGGATCTCATCCAATTCCTAGATACAGTAGGTGGACATCCATGTCCAAAACATATATCAAATATATGCCAATATATCCAATATATTCCCTAACCTTTTTCCTCTGAATCAACTAAGACTTGGTTTTGGCACAACAAGCCTAATGATTCCAGTTAAACGGGACCCATTAACCTTGTAAAGCTTCGTAATCGATGTCGATGGACAAGAAGTGATATTGACTTTGGCCAATAAATCACAACTTGGACAAGACATGCGATATGGAACAAAGCCTTCATGATTCAACACATCTGCGATGGACAAAGGTCTTGACTTTGGCCAACAAACCAGTGCCAATCTTGGATCTTGAGTAAGAATCACTCAATGGAAGGAAAACGCTTAATATTTGTTGAGGGTTTTTCGCGTAATTGGCAACCAATTAATTATCTTTGATTAGGTCTCATCATACACCATTATGCATGCATTCTAAAAGCATAATAAGGCTCGGTAAATAAATTAATAATGATATGCGGATGGATACTTAAAACATTTTGTTCCTAGAACAAATCTCTCCATTTCCTCTCTCCCGCTAGCACAAATCTTACTTCTACCAAATTACATAACACTTCTAAAGAAACCTCATTTACATTGAGGGGAATAGGTGAGAAGAGAAATACAAAGAATCAAGAGGTAATAGGCTGGACACGCAGATCCAATTTAATAAATTCTAAATTTATTACAACAATTTCCAAAATTACCCTCACCCATCTAATATCCATCCGATATACATTATTCACACATCACATCCATGTATTCACACAATGCATGTTATCAATCAATCTAATCCAATTAATTAATCTTTAATTAATGACCATCCAATGTTCAAACAATGATTTGATTTGCACGAGTCCAACTCGTTTAAGAATAAGTACTCAAAGTACGAATTCTTGAATTATATCAAACTACAATATTAAATCCAATTTAATTTGTATTCAATACTAATTCTTTATTTAATTCCAAATTAAATAATTACACTTTATTAATAAGCCTTTGCGACTTAGATTCTAAATCTAATCATTACGGGTCTCAAAGCCCAATTTAACATCCAAAGCCCATTGGGCTTTCAATTAATTTATAAGGCATGGATGGACTTTGGCAACCAAAGCCCAATAAGGAATCACCCTTAGCCAAAAATCAATTTAGGCCCATTAGGCCTAATTAAAATTTTAAAAGCCCAATATATTATATTTGGACTTTATGGAAATGGTTTTAGGCCCAATTGGATCCAACCAATTATCCTAAACCAAACTTGGCCCAACCAAGCCCATTAAGCCCAAATACAATATTTTTAGCCCAATTCCAAATTAAGCCCAACTAATTAAATTCCAATATTCCAAATATCAGAATTTAATCAATTAAAGAGTATTAGCCATAATTAATTATTTAAATCAACATTTCCAAAATACCAATTTACACAATTAATCATGCTTTAATATTATCAATTCATGTCCAACATAATTGAAGCAAAATCAATCCAAACATGCTCTTAAGTTCTCGGCAATAGGGGACTTTTTATATCAATTTTGATTTCAATCCAATTAAATCACAAACTAATATATCCCATGCATTTTAAAAATATCCAATTGTCTAAAATTTAAAACTCACCAATAGCTACGGTTTCATCATATTCGGCCAAGCATAAGGATTTTGGGGAAATTTTATCCAATTCAATTTCTCAATTCCTAAAATGCACAAATCTAATTTAACATCATCCAAGCTTAACCAAATCATCAATATGAAGAAATCATGCTCAAATCACAAAATCCCAAATTAAAGTTTAAGAACCCTAAATTCAATTCCATGCTTAATAACCACTCTGATACCATTGTTGGGTTTTCTAGGTCAAACCAAGATCAATTAAGCAATGAAATGTGTGAATACAACAAAGTAAAGTAGCAGAAATACTCACTTTGATCGGCTTTTGGATGCGATGAAGAACAAAATTTTCCTCCATGGAATTCGGCCAAGCTAATTGGTGTGATCTTCAATCCAAGCTCCAAGCTTTATTGTTGATTACAAGCTCAAGGATTGGTTTCCATATCACATTTGAATGATCTCTTTAGTGTGCTAGCACTTGGAAAAATTTGTAACAAATTGTTTCCTTATTCTTGTATATGTCTCGGCCAAGCCAAGAATTTTGAGAGGAAAAATGGCACAACGCCGAGAGTGAATGAGAGAAGGAAGATGAATGTGTTGTGTATTGATTTCAAAAATCAAGTAATGATATACCAAATATTTGGTATTAGTCATTCAATCCTTACACAACATTTGGGTGTCGGACAAGTTATCACACCAAACCCACCAAAAACCATCAACATAAAGTGACTAGGTGATGTGAGTTGTGATGTGCTTGTGAGCCCCACTAGATTCAAAATCTGAGTGGGCTTGTAACACATCCCGGTCGTCGGACTATCTGAACACGTACGTACATTGTACTACGTTTTTACCGATTTACGAGACATAGTTGGCTTCTAGCAAAGAACCATGCCAACCCAATTCTCCAGAAATATTCTTAAAGGAATATATAATTGTATCAGGCGTAGTATACATAGTATTTCATATAGCGATCCCGTATCGGATGTCACATGCTAGGCCTGGGGCTGGAATTGTGTCTGCCCGGTACGAAGCATATGTCGGATCTCTGGTAACTAGTCTATAATTGGATAATATGACCTAGTCATAATTCCCGATAGCTGCAGCATACAAAGTACCATTTCCTTATCCTACGTGACCATCATCTCCATATGACTGAAGGGATACTTCCATCTTGACATCAAACCATACACTACGAATCTCAATATACCCAGAAGAGGCGTAAACAGAACCTGTTAAAGCCCTGGACGACCAAAAACCAAGTATATTGATTGTCGCAAGTAATAGCGATGTAAGTCTCAAGTTAAGACCAAATACACCTACCCTGATTCGGACTTCCATAGACACATAGTCATACTACCAATGGAATTCCGAGGGGTCTATCCAGAGTGAAGTTGTTTCCGTACCATCGATAAACACAACCTCCTATTACACTTGCATAAGTATCCAATACTTAAATATATGAGAACTATGCCGTTATGCTCCCACAACACGCACAAGTGCAATACTAGTATATTCCGCATTATCGATGTCCAATCTCGATAATACTATGACTAGGGATATTTTAATGATTAAACCTTAGTGGATTAATATTGTCTCATATCTTATTAATCTGGAACTAATCATATGGACTTTTATCATTTATGTATCTTGGTAATCCAATTACAAATGATAAAAGAGCCATTTCCTTTGTCACATAGTTAATTTGTACAACAACACCATGTTATGTACAAATAGTGATGATATGGGTCATAATTGTCCAACAGATTGACGAACGACGAGAGGAGACGAATACGGTGATGTTTAAGACGAAGGGATTCGATTCAGTTTTATCATCTAGTTTCTTTCTTCAACTCTAATGATTTCTAATATATTTTTGACATTATTTTCATTGTTTTTAAATTTAGTCATGAACTAACTCCATTATTCTAGAGGATGACGTAACCTACGCTTGAACCTATGTTTTAATTATCAATTGATTGTTTTAAAGTTTTAATTCAGTTTATTTTTATTTTCTTGAATTTAATGCTTCTAGTTTGTTGGCCACAAATTAAGATGATGCATGTTTAGAATATATAGCTCGAGAGAGGGGATTTTGAATAGGATCTATTGAATATAACTTAAGAGATTTGTAGAGTTCAGGAGAATCTATAATCCCCTCGAAGTCCTTAACAACGAATCACAGAGCGTAATGAGTTGTTCATTACTAGATTTTTTTTAGGGATATCACAGTCAATAGTTAATAATATTTCCACTCAGCACTCGGGAGAGGGTGTTAGAATAATTTGGGATTTTTGACTTATAAAAAAAAATTGAGCAATAATCGATTGGCATAACAAATATATATGGGATAACTAGGTGAAATCAGACTCTAGAATCTCTATCATCTTGGTTATCTGAATTTTGAGGACTGGGTTCAGATTCAGGTATTCTATACTATGTTGAATGGCCTAAACAGAACCATGGTCGAGAGCAACTACTGGAGGAAACCATGTTCAATAAATCTTCTGAAGATGCATATTCTCTACTGAATGAGATGGCCATTAAAAATTCCAATGGCCAATATATACAAGGTGGATCATATTGTTGCACTTACAGCTCAAGTGTCATCTCTCACGACTCATCTAGCAGCATTGACCATCAACATGGCCAAACATCTATTGAAGTCGCTGCCGCTAATAGAATGCTCTTACCTGACGGAGGATATGAGCAAGTCAAATTTATGAACAATCAAAAATTCAACAACTATAGAGGCAATCTTATGCCTAACTATTATCATTTTCGAACTTGTCATATGCTAACACAGAGTATGTCTTGCAACCTCCTCCTGGATTCAATAATCAAATAGTTGAGCAGAAACCATCATTAGAAGACCTCATTGTTACGTTTGTTGCTAAAACTTCAAAGAGGTTTGAGAAGAATGAGTCGAGGCTGAACAACATTGAAACACACATGGGCAATACATGGGTAACAATAAAGTCTTTAGAAGTACAAATTCGTCAGATAGCTTCTTTCCTGGATAATCAACACAAATGGGCATTTCCTAGTAATACTGAGGTTAATCCTAAGGACTAGTGTCAGGCCATTACCCTCAAGAGTGGGAAAGAGATTACAGATAGTCTTAAGGACTTAGGCAGTAAAGAAAAAGAAGCGGCACTTCAAGAGGAAACAATGACAGAAGAAGAGAATAGTGCAGTAACTACTCCATATATGCCACCACCCATCCCAAAGACACCATTTTCGTACCCTCAACACTTTCAAAGGAAGTAATTGGATGCTCAGTTTGCTAATTTTCTAGATATCTTCAAAAAGATCCATATCATTATTGCTTTCGCAAAAGTTTTAGAACAGATGCCCAATTATGTGACGTTAATGAAGGAGGTGATGTCCAAGAAGACGAAGCTGACAGATTTTGAAACAGTAGCACTCACAGAGGAGTGTAGTGCCATTATACAGAATAAAACTTCCTCCAAAACTGAAGAATTCAGACACCTTTACTAATCCATGCACTATTGGGAATCGATATTTTGGTAAGGTGCTATGCGATTTGGGTACTAGTATCAATCTCATGCCCTTATCCATCTACAAACAGCTAGGCATAAGTGAGGCAAAGCCAACCACAGTCATATTGCAGCTAGCAGATATATCTCTCATATACCCACGGGGATAGTAGAGGACGTGTTAAGGTGGTTAAGGTGGATAAATTCTATTTCCCTGGTGACTTTCTTGTTCTTGATATTGAGGAGGATCATGACGTCCCAATCATCATTGGGAGATCTTTATGGGCAACAGACAGAGCGATCATTGATGTGTAGAAAGGTTAACTGAAAATGAGAGTTCAAGATGAAGAAGTCACCTTTAGTGTTTTCACAACCATGTCAAGTCCTCAAGGTGATGAAGAATATCACAAGTTAGACATTGTAAATAAGGTAGTTACAATGGACAATGAAAATGTGTTAGGTGTGTTTCTATGTACGCAAGCCAACCTACATGGTGAACCCGGAGTTAAGCCAAACAAAGAAGATTCTTCGCAGAAAGAACTGCAACTGATCCTAAAGCATCGTAAAAAGATGAAAAGAAAAGTCAGTGCTCACAGATGATCCCTTGGAAGCTCAAAAAGTGGTCGAGCCAATTTTACTACATGTGCAGTCCAAAATTTCAAACATCAGTGGAACTTGGAGGACCATCCATGGATAAATTTCCATAGCCTACCAAGCTGTCCTTTTCATGTCATAACAACTGGTGGATACCAAAGAAGAAGGCATGTCAGACTGCCAAATCTGTTACATTGAAGCCAGCATGACCATTTGGGTGGTTAGGTCTGGCTGAAGACGTTAAACTTAGCGCTAGCGGGGAAGCAATCCTTGCATTTGTTTATTTTTGTTTTATTTTCTTTAGTTTTATTTTATTGTGAGTTATTTGATTGTTTATTAGTTTCAATATGTATTTATGCAGGTATTAGAGCAACATACAAAGCTCGCGTAATCAAATTCTAACCAGCAAGAGCCTGATCAACTCCATGCATGGTAGTGTTGTTCCTCACTCTTGTTTCTTTATGTTTATCATATATTGAGGACAATGCAAGTTTTATGTTTGGGGTGTGTGCATATAGTGATAGTACCTGTTATTTTTTTAAATTATATATATATAAATATATTGTTCTTTTAGTCCTACGTAGTAGAACATAAGTCCAAATGATAAATTTAATTTTCTTTCGAATAAGTCTTAGAAATGAAAAGTTCCCATTAGTTTTTATTTGATGTCTTGAATAGGTGATCTAGGTTAGACTCGTAAGTACTTAACAATAAGTTTTTAGTAGTAAGAACCTAGGTAGTTGTCAAAAGTGACTAGTTGAAGAAATTATTTGCTGATGAATGACTGCTTGTTTAGATATCTATCTCAATATGCTAGTGATATGATGTATGGTATGGTTAAAAACAAAAGAAAATAAAGAAAAAATTTAGAAAGAAAAAATTTTTAAAAATAAAAAGTTAAACCATCTATAACCGATAAGCGTGAAGCTATCCATGGGCGAGTGTTTGGACCACCATGAGGAGAAATGTTACCTTAAATAGTAGTTGTGTTAAAAAAAGAAAAAAAGGAAGAAAAAATCGTACCATAATTAGCACAGAATAGGCAAATACATAGTACATTTGAGATATTTAGGTTGGTTTGACCCTTCAGATCTCAATTTTTGAGACGAAATCACTGAGTTGTCTTATTTAGGAGTGGAGGCTTGACAAAAACTTTACACACACACACAGTTACTCTGGCTTAGATGATTTATTCAAGAACTTGGATTTTAGCTGCATTGAGTAATTTGAATATTCTTTGATTTCATTAGTAGGCATTCGTTGAGGATAATATTATGTGTAACTATCAGGACTATTTTATTTGCTTTTGAAAGATTTCATGTGTGTGAATGTTGTTTGTGGGTGTCATTGTTGTAAGCTCTCACGAGACTATAACTCGTCCACTAGGGCCGCATATGGGTTTAAAGGCTTGTTGCATACATTAAATGCAATTGTGACCCTACGAAAGTAGCCTAGTTAATTTTGTTACTTTTTTTATTTATTTTTATTTTATCTTTTGGTCAGGACTAGCAAAACCTGAAGTTTGGGGGTGTTTGATAAGTGCGGTTTATACCCATTTATTCAAGCATTCTTGGCATACTATTTTGCTAGGCTTCGTGTCATTTTAATATATTTTGTAGTCTCTTTTATGTTTTATTGGTAGGAAGCATTGAAACATGGATCTTGGAGCAATTGTACATATTTTGGAATCTTACTGTTGGGTTTCTAAGGTCCAACCAAGATCGATTTAAGCGTAAAACATGTGAATACAACAAAGAAGTATGGCGGAATCATACTTACATTGATCGGATTTTGATGCGATGAACACAAAATCTTTTTGCTCCTCCATTAAGCTCTCGGCAATGGCTCCATTTTTGTGCTCTCCAAGTTTCTATCAAGCTCCAAGCTTGGGTGTGGATTCCATGCCCATAGGTGGATTTCCCTATCACCTTTGGATGACTCTTTATGTGTTAGCATTGGAAAAATTTGCTACAAATCTTCCTTATCCCTTGTTGTTATTCTCGGCCTTGCCAAGAAATTTGAGAGAAAATGGCCCTTGGCCGTGAGAGGGAGAGAGAGGAAGAGAAGTTGTGTTGGTTGGTTTGATTTCTAAAATCAATTAAATGATATACCAAAATTTTAATTTTCAAATCCAAAAAAGGTACATGGCATTTAAGCCTTCCAACCACCCTCATCAGTCACAAGTGACTAACAACACATCACTCAAAGTGACAAGACATACATCACTTGAATGACTAATAATGTGATGTTTGATGTGACTTATGGGCTGCACTTGAATTCGAAATGCGAGTGGGCCCGCAAACACTCCCGGGCTCGGGTTCGCTAATTCCGAATTAACGAATTTTCTGTTGCGACGTAATTAAATCAAATTTAATTAAATAATTATGCCTAGCAAAATTACTATTCACGTCGCTAGCGAATTAATTATAAATTAACTCGTTTGCCCAAATTAAATTTTAATTTTAATTCCACGTCGAAATCTATTTCGTATAATATATCGAATATATTATTTTATCGATTAATTCCAAATTAATCATTCTCTCTCTATAAATAATATTTTATCCCAGATAAAATATCTCCGTAATTAATCCTAGATTAATTTTCTCTCTCATCTAATTAATCCCTGATTAATTATATGCGAGTCATACGTCATCTGTGTAAGACATGGTTGGCTTCTAGCAAAGCACCGTGCCTACCCAATTCTCCAGAAATATTCTTAAAGGAATATGTAATCTTTATCAGGCGTAGTATACGTAGTATTGCGTATTGCGATCCAGCATCGGATGTCACGTGTTAGGCCTGGGGCTGGAATTGTGTCTGCCCCCATACGAAGCACATATCGGATCTCTAGTAACTAGTCTCTTTAATCGGATAATCATGACCTAGTCATATTATCTCAATGACGGAAATACATAAGAGCACCAGTTCCGTATCTACGTGATCATCATCTTCATTATGACTGGAGTGATACTGCCGTCTTGACATCACACTTAATACACTACGATTCTCAACATACCCAGAAGAGGCGTACACAGAACCTGTTAAGCCCTGGACGACCAAAACCAAAGTATATTGATTGTCGCAAGTATTAGCGTGCAAGTCTCAGGTTAAGACCAAATACACCTACCCTATTCGGACTTCCGTAGCCACATAGTCATACTACCAATGGAATTCCGAGGGGTCTATCCTGAGCGATGCTATTTCCGTACCATCGGTAAACACAACCTCCTATTACACTTGCATGAGTAACCAATACCCTAATATATGAGTGTTGGATAATATGACCCATAGCGTCACTATTTGCACAGATCATTGTGTTGCTGTAGCAAATTAACTATGTAACAAGGAAATTGCACTCTCGTCATTTGTGATTAGATCACCATAGATATATAAATGAAGAGAGGTCCCTATGATTAGTTCCTGGATTGAGATGATATGAGACAGTATCAGTCCACGAAGGATTAATCATTAAATATCCCTAGCCGTAGTATTATCGAGACTGGACATCGATAATGCGGAATAGGCTAGTATTGCACTTGTGCGCGTTGTGAGGGCACAACGGCATAGTTCTCATATATATAAGTATTGATACTTGTGCAAGTGCGATAGGAGGTCGTGTTTCACCGATGGTACGGGAAACAGCTTCGCTCTGGATAGACCCTTCGGAATCCCATTGGTATTATGACTAGGTGTCTATGGGAGGCCGAAATCAAGGTAGGTGTGTATAGTCTTAACCTGAGACTTACATCGCTAATACTTACGACAATCGGTAAACTTTGGTTTTGGTGGTGGGGGATCTTAACTGGTTTTGTGTTCACCTCTTCTGGGTTTATCAGAGAATCGTAGTGTATTGGATGTGATGTCAAGACGGAAGTGTCACTCCAGTCATAATGGAGATGATGTCACGCAGGATACGGTATTAGTGCTCTTAAGTGATGCGCATCCAATCGTGATATTATGACTAGGTCATGAATATCCGATTATAGAGACTAGTTACCAGACATCCGATATGTGTTTCGGACGGGGCAGACACTTATCCAGCCCCAGCCCTAGCACGTGATTATCCGATACTGGACCGATATGCACAATACATTAGTATACTACGCTTGATACAGATCTTAATATTCTTAAATGGATATGTCCGGAGAATTGGTAGACTTGGTGCTTTGCTAGGAGTCGACCTTGTCTCGTAAATCGGTAGAACGTAGTACTTGGTACGTACGTGATTCGGATACTCCGACGACCGTATTTACTGCCAGATTATCCGGGGATCTCATGGGTCGCTTCCCGATAATCCACCGATGACGCACAACTCGCACTCTTGAATAATCTGGGATTATACAGAAGAGAGAGAGAAAATTAATCTAGGATTAATAACGGAGATTTTTATCCGGGATAAAATGTCGTCTAAAGAGAGAGAACGATTAATTCGGAATTAATCGATGTATTAATATATTCGATATATTAGACGAAATTAGATTTCGACGCGGAATTAAAATTAGATTTTAATTCGGGCAAACGAGTTAATTTAGAATTAATTCGTTAGCGACGTAAATAATAATTTCGCTAGGCGCAATATTTATTTAAATTCGATTGAATTAACGTCGCGACGTAAGCTCGGTATTTCGGAAATATCGAACCCGAACGCGTGAGTGCACGTGGGCCCACTTTCATTTGGAAACGTGTGGGGCCCACATGACACATGTCATTCTAATGCATTGCATGTAGATTGTGTACATTGCACTCAATGTCATTGCATGGAGTTTGAGTGTTTGACACTCTAAGCCATTGCATGTTTTGTGTCATAAATTTATTATTAATTTAATAAATATTATGGCATAAATATAAATTGATTTTTGGTAAATCATTTTAACTTAACACAATTTCATCTCTCTCAAATTCTCTCCTCTCCTCACGCCAAAAGCTTGAATTGTTCACTGGTTTGGAACCAGAAATGGCGTGAACAAAGGGAAGCCAATAGTGGTTTTTCATGGTGAGAAATCAAGTGCTAGCACACTTACAAGTTTTGCGAAGGTGGTAGGGAGGTTCGACCATGGCGGGACTCATCCGATGGAGTTGGAGCTTCGTTTTGAGACCCGAATTTCTGTTTTGCAGGGCAGTGGACTGCAAGCAGTTGGCGTGAAGGGCAGTACATTTTTTGCCTTGATTCGTCTTCAAATCGACATAACCGATCAATGTGAGTATTCCGCTACCTCCGTTGATGTATTCACGCATTATTTCATGTCTTGATTTGATCTTGGGACCTTAGAATAAACCAACAATGGCATCATGAGCTAATGTTGCAAGCATGAAATTTGTAGGGTTTAAAATTTGGGTAAATGTGATTTGAGCATGATTTGAATAAATTGCTTGTTTGAGTATGCTTATAACATGTTTAATTCATTTTGGTTGGACCAATTTTTGAAAATTGATTTGGAATAATTTTCCCCAAAAATATCATGTTGGCCGAATGTTTATTGTATTTTGGATTCTTGGAATTTTTGTGATTTTGATTCATTTGATGAGTTAGAATCGATTAGGTTGACGTTAATTTGAATCGAATTGGATTAGATTTCGAATTGGACAAAAACCCCAAAATACTTGTGTTGGCCGAATGGTGCTTTGCCCTAATGTCTTGGATTTTTGATTTTATGAACATTGGATGTGTATGAAATCATTCGGGAAGTTAATACGTGTCGATTGTGTAATTAATCGGATTGAATTCAAATCGAACAAAATTACCTTCCTTGGCCGAGACTTAAAAGCATGTAAATGGGTTTGATTTTTCATTATGTGTGTTTGACATGTAATAATGAATTAAGTATGATTAATTGGACTAATTTAGTGTTTTGGAAATGTTGATTTAGTTGATTAATCATATAATGCACTTTTGGTAATTAAATTGTGAAAATTGGATTTTTGGATTTAATTAATTGGGCCTAATTTTGGAAATTAGAATTTAAAGTTGTAATTGGGCCTATTGGGCTTGATTTATCAAGTTTGGATCCAATTGGGCCCAAAACCTTAACCATAAAGCCCAATTGTGACTAATGAACCTTTAATGTTCAATTGGGCCTAATGGGCCAAGATTGATTTATGGGCTTATGGGGTAAATCCCGGATTGGACTTTGGTTATCGGTTTGACCCGAGTTGACCAAAAGTCCACGCCTTAAGAAATCAATCAAAAGCCCATTGGACTTTAATTGAATTGACGTTGGACGTTAATCGGTCTTTGAGACGCGTTACGATTAGATTTGGAATTTAAATCGTAAAAGGTTTATTAAATAAAAGTGTAATATTTAATTTAGAATTGAATAGTGAATTAGTATTAAATACATGTTAAATTAGATTTAATGATGTAGTTTAATTTAATTCATGAATTCGTACTTTGAGTACTTATTCGCAAAAACGAGTTTGACTCGAACAAAATCAAATCGTTGTTTGAACATTGGATGATCACTTAATTATCAGATTAATTAATTTGATTAGATTGATTGATAGCATGCTTATGTGTGTGAATACGTGGTTGTGTTGAATGAATAATGTATATCGGATGGATATTAGTCGGGTGGGCAATTTTAGAAATTGTTGTAATAAATTCGATTTATTAAATTGGACCTGCGTGTCCAGCCTTATCACCTTCTTTCTCTTTGTATTCTCTTCTCACCTATTCCCCTCTATGTATATGAGGTTTCTTTAGAAGTGTAGTGTAACGGGTAGAAGTAGTACAAGTGCTAGCTTGAGTGAGAAAGGGAGAGATTTGATCTAGGATCAATGTGTTGATATCCATCCGCATATCATTATTATTTTATTTCATACTCGCTTTATTATGTATTTAGAATGCATGTTAAGGGTGTATGATGATGAGACCTTAACAAAGATAATTAAATTGGTAGCCAATTTGCACGCGAAAAACCCTCGTTTATATTAAGCAAATATCCTTCCATTGAATGATTCTTGTTCAAGATCCGAAGTTGGCATTGGTTTGTTTTTGACCAAAGTCAAGACCTTTGTCAATCAAGGATGTACTTGAATCATGAGAGTTTTGTTGCATATCGGTGTCTTGTCCAAATCGTGATTTTATTGACCAAAGTCAGATCACTTTTTGTCCAATGACATTGATTACGAAACTTTCTCGTCAATGGGTCCCGCTTAACTGGAATCATTAGGTTTGTGTTGGCCAAAGCCAAGGCCTAAATGATTCAGAGGATAGGGTTAGGAAAATGTAATGGATACATTGACATTATACATATGTTTCGGACTTGGATGTCCACCTAACCGGATCTAGGAATTGGATGAGATCCAATTGATCTGAGAGATCTACCTAGTTAAATAGCATACAGCTTTTTATTGGCCAAAGTCAGGGTTGTGTGTTATTTAATAGGATCCTAGCCCACTAGGAAACACGGTTTCCCGAGTACTCCACAGAGGGTTAGAGGCTCGACGAAAAATAGTGGGAGGCAAGTATTGAATTTGCAACATTCGTTCGAATACTCGCTAAACACGCTCATTTTATTTTACTCGTCATATTTATTAAAAGTATTAGTTGGACTAATATTTTATGTTGTTTTAAATTATATATATAGTTGGACTATATACAAACTCATTCAATATATAGTTGATTTTATAATTGGATTATAGTAATCAATATAATTGAATTAAATGATAGTTGATTTTATAATGGGATTATAGTAATCAATATTAAAATTATAGTTGATTAAATAATTGGATTATTGTAATCATTATAATATAAATAGTACCTTAATAATTGATTAAATAGTTGGACTATTAAATCAAGTAAAGAATTGAAAAGGTTGAATATTTAAAATATATATAATCCTTGGATTAAATGTTTTAAATGATTTAATTTTCAATTGGGAATTAATAATAGGTTAATTTATTTGATAAAATAACTTATTATTACTAAGCCCATAATTAAGCAAATAGTAGAGCATAAAGTCTTTGGAAGATTTATGTGATGATGACTTTAGTGCTTAATTAATATACTTACAATAAATCTATCTTTAGATTTAAAAGTATTAAATTGCAATTAATAATTCTTGGAGAATTAATTGACTATTCTAGTGGAGAAAAGTCAAAGTTTGCAATTGGGCATGTAGCACAAGGTGCATATCATTTCGATATTCTAAAACCCAAGGCTTGGCCAAAGGTTTGTGAAATATTGAAAAGATAATTGACATATCTCAAAGTGACTACCATTTGGATATGGAAGACACGAAGGAATTAAAGAAAGGGCGAGGCTCTAACTTTAAAAATATTTGTCAAAGTTATGTTCACAACTAGTATTAAAATTAGATTTTAAATACTTAGTGTGGTACATAAAATATATGTATTGACGTTCAGAATCCGCTGTGAGCTGGATACTGGCTTCAAGCCGAGATTTCTCTGCAAATCGGAAAACGGGACGAAAGTCGCTGTTTCGACCGCAGATACCTAAGTTTAGGAACTACCCTTTGGGTATGTACTTAAATTAGGAAATGTTATAATGTAACTAGTTTAACTAGAGACATTATCTCTATATCAGTGTTTAATCCATTGCGGATAAAACCTTTATATTTTAGAACACTAAAGTGTTTCATTATATAAAGATGATACTGAGATAAATACATTGGATGTAAATAACAGAATTTATATTTTGAATATAAATAAAATCTCAAACATATAAAATGACAAATAAATAGCTCAAATTGATTTGATCAATAGAGACTTATTTGTGGCATTGTTGTCTAGGACACAATTAAAGAAGACTCGTATATCCACACTTTTTAAGAGTGGGTACTAGGACTGATTTGACTATTCAAATAAGGTCTACGAATCTAGTTTTTTAGGTTAAAAACCTAAAATACTATTTACTTGGTAATAGTAAAAGGGCCACCGATCTGTTAGCCCTATTCATGGTGAAGTAAGTGGGCCCATATCTAGCTAGGCTAGATGTGAACATGAATATTTCGTGACCTTAACGGATGTGACATCACGTTGTGGTTATGTGTTTCTTTTGAAGAACACAGATCGGAAACTTTAGAGTTTCGACACGAAGTAGACAAACAGATCGGCTGTAGTATTATTCCGCCACGGTAAAACCGTAATGGAAAATACTTAAGCAGTAAGTTTCATATATAAATGAAAGAGTACGGTGTTCTTTCATGTGAGGACTCCTCCCGAGACACGTCAGTTAGACGGTGTGTCCGAACCAAAAACCGAATTTTGTAGGACATGATAAGGTTTATCACGAGTCGCTCTGAGCTACTATTTCCTTCTACAGGATATGTATTAACAGTGCAAAACTTATTTAGAATAAGGTTCCATATAAATCTGTTTGACAGATATCATATAGGATATGAACAGGGAAGAAACGGGTTTCTCATTCCTGATAATTTGGGTATGCCAGGCATAGCGTTTGGATGATACCAAACTAAGGACCCAAATTGGATAAGTGCCAATATAGGTTATCCTAAGGGAAACCTTAAGTATAGTACTTATAAATCCCACATGAGAACAATGTATTGTTGCTCACCATGCGGTTTTCCTGAGAGGAATACCGATATGCAGTGGTCAGTGGGAGGATAGTGATACTCGATGAAAATCGGAGTAATACTGTTCAAGGCACGAAGTCCTTAATGGAACACAAATAGTTCATCTATGATGAAACTATACCATTAATCTTCAAATACACAAGAACCTAGTAGATCGGATAGAGTCAGAAAACAACCTAGGGTATGGGTTTCTGATCTCACCTCATAAAGATGTCAATCTTATGGTGGTGTACCATCCGACTACGTTTAGAGGAAGTGATACGAGGTATCGACTCCATGTTATGGCAAAGTGCCATGAACCGAAATGGATTCCATGTATAACAACTATTTTGGATACTAGTTGTTGTAACACAAGGCATTGTGCCTATGGTACATTTAAAGTCTTCAAGGAAGACATACATGGATGGCAACATACCAACGTACAAAGCTAGGCTTTTGACGGAAAGGTATCGTTATCAACATTGTGTTAATAACGGTTCAACCTTTTACCTGTTGCCATGGTAAATCCATTTTGAAAATGCTTGAAAATAACTATATATTTCATTTAAATATGTCAGTTATAATCAAAATCGCTTTCCTGAAAAGGAAACCTTTTGGAGGATGTTTACAACATCCTGACGATTTTATATAACCGACAAACAAGGTTTGCGGGTTATTCGATCCATGTTTGGATTGATGCAAGCATAAGGTTCTTGGAACTGACGTTTTGAAATAATCATAATGGTTTATGATTTGACTCAAAACGAAATAATTCTTGTGTATATAAGGAGGTTAGTGGGAGAGCGCACTGACAGTGAAATTCCCATATTCCCATATAGCTATTGGTGAAAGCTTGGCTTTCATAAATATTCTTTCATAGAAATTCTCCGTAGAATTCTGGGGAGTAACAACCTTTATTCAAGGAATAAAGATCTACTGGGATAGATTTGGAGTTGTTAACACTCTCTGGGAAATTGTACATTTAAAATGTACTTGATAGGTGTCTCATACGCTTCGAGCATATGGAGTCACGATCAAGTCAATCCAAGTGATAGTCACTGGATTGAAGATTAAGAACATCTGTTTAGTATCGGAGAGAACTAAAGATGCTGTCTTAAACTATGGAGAAGGAGAACTTGAAGTGACTGGGATCACCACTGCAAGTTTCCAAACAATTAAATACTGCGGTACTATAAAGTTTGAATAACGGGACAGTGAGCTGGAAATCTTCCAAGCAAGATAACTGTTGCCGAATAAAACAACAAATGCGGATTATTGCTGCAGCTGAGGCAGCAATAGAAGCCATTTGGATCAAAATAAATCTAATTAGATTAGATATAGTTCTGTTAGCAGCTGAGCTAGGCGTCAGCACAAGCTAAGGAATTAAAGGTCTCATCGACGATCCAGATATATACTTCTATATCATCTGATTCGTTCGGATCATACATCGTGGCGATGTGATGATCGTATAAATCGCGTCAAACGATAATCAAACAAATCCGCTGACGAAAACCTTTCCTCAGCAATTTGAGCGAACCTTACATAGTTCGGGTGTAGGACACTCGAGTGACTGGCTATGTGCCAAGTGGGAGATTGTTGGATAATATGACCCATAGCGTCACTATTTGCACAGATCATTGTGTTGCTGTAGCAAATTAACTATGTAACAAGGAAATTGCACTCTCGTCATTTGTGATTAGATCACCATAGATATATAAATGAAGAGAGGTCCCTATGATTAGTTCCTGGATTGAGATGATATGAGACAGTATCAGTCCACGAAGGATTAATCATTAAATATCCCTAGCCGTAGTATTATCGAGACTGGACATCGATAATGCGGAATAGGCTAGTATTGCACTTGTGCGCGTTGTGAGGGCACAACGGCATAGTTCTCATATATATAAGTATTGGATACTTGTGCAAGTGCGATAGGAGGTCGTGTTTCACCGATGGTACGGGAAACAGCTTCGCTCTGGATAGACCCTTCGGAATCCCATTGGTATTATGACTAGGTGTCTATGGGAGGCCGAAATCAAGGTAGGTGTGTATAGTCTTAACCTGAGACTTACATCGCTAATACTTACGACAATCGGTAAACTTTGGTTTTGGTGGTGGGGGATCTTAACTGGTTTGTGTTCACCTCTTCTGGGTTATCAGAGAATCGTAGTGTATTGGATGTGATGTCAAGACGGAAGTGTCACTCCAGTCATAATGGAGATGATGTCACGCAGGATACGGTATTAGTGCTCTTAAGTGATGCGCATCCAATCGTGATATTATGACCAGGTCATGAATATCCGATTATAGAGACTAGTTACCAGACATCCGATATGTGTTTCGGACGGGGCAGACACTTATCCAGCCCCAGCCCTAGCACGTGATTATCCGATACTGGGCCGATATGCACAATACATTAGTATACTACGCTTGATACAGATCTTAATATTCTTAAATGGATATGTCCGGAGAATTGGGTAGACTTGGTGCTTTGCTAGGAGTCGACCTTGTCTCGTAAATCGGTAGAACGTAGTACTTGGTACGTACGTGATTCGGATACTCCGACGACCGTATTTACTGCCAGATTATCCGGGGATCTCATGGGTCGCTTCCCGATAATCCACCGATGACGCACAACTCGCACTCTTGAATAATCTGGGATTATACAGAAGAGAGAGAAAATTAATCTAGGATTAATAACGGAGATGTTTTATCCGGGATAAAATGTCGTCTAAAGAGAGAGAACGATTAATTCGGAATTAATCGATGTATTAATATATTCGATATATTAGACGAAATTAGATTTCGACGCGGAATTAAAATTAGATTTTAATTCGGGCAAACGAGTTAATTTAGAATTAATTCGTTAGCGACGTAAATAATAATTTCGCTAGGCGCAATTATTTATTTAAATTCGATTGAATTAACGTCGCGACGTAAGCTCGGTATTTCGGAAATATCGAACCCGAACGCGTGAGTGCACGTGGGGCCACTTTCATTTGGAAACGTGTGGGGCCCACATGACACATGTCATTCTAATGCATTGCATGTAGATTGTGTACATTGCACTCAATGTCATTGCATGGAGTTGAGTGTTTGACACTCTAAGCCATTGCATGTTTTGTGTCATAAATTTATTATTAATTTAATAAATATTATGGCATAAATATAAATTGATTTTTGGTAAATCATTTTAACTTAACACACTTTCATCTCTCTCAAATTCTCTCCTCTCCTCACGCCAAAAGCTTGAATTGTTCACTGGTTTGGAACCAGAAATGGCGTGAACAAAGGGAAGCCAAGAGTGGTTTTTCATGGTGAGAAATCAAGTGCTAGCACACTTACAAGTTTTGCGAAGGTGGTAGGGAGGTTCGACCATGAGGCGGGACTCATCCGATGGAGTTTGGAGCTCGTTTGAGACCCGATTTCTGTTTTGCAGGGCAGTGGACTGCCAGCAGTTTGGCGTGAAGGGCAGTACGTTTTTGGCCTTGATTCGTCTTCAAATCGACATAACCGATCAATGTGAGTATTCCGCTACCTCCGTTGATGTATTCACGCATTATTCATGTCTTGATTTGATCTTGGGACCTTAGAATAACCAACAATGAGAACTATGTCGTTATTGCCCCACAACCCGCACAAGTGTAATACTAGTCTATTCCGCATTATCGATGTCCAATCTCGATAATACTACGACTATGGATAATTAATGATTAAACCTTCGTGGATTGATACCGTCTCATATCATCTCAATCCGAACTAATCATAAGGACCTTTTTATCATTATATATCTTGGTAATCTAATTACAAATGATAAAAGAGCAATTCCTTGTCACATAGTTAATTTGTACAACAAACACCATGATCTGTACAAATAGTGATGCTATGGGTCATAATTGTCCAACAATCTCCCACTTGGCCTATAGCCAATCACTCAAGTGTCCTACACCCGAACTATGTAGGTTCGCTCAAATTCTGCTGAGGATACTTTCGTCAGTGGATTTACGGTGTATCATCTGATGTGATTTATTCGATCATCATATCGCCATGATGTATGATCCGAACGAATCAGATGAATTTTGAAGTATATATCTGGATCATTGATGAAACCATTAATTCTTTAATCCTGTGTTGTAGCCTAGCTCAGCTGCTAACAGAATTACTCTAATATGATTAGGATTATTAAGATCCAAATGGCTTCTATTGCTGCCTCTACTGCAGCAATTTTTCGCTTTTTTTGTTTATTAGGCAACAGTATCTTGCTTGGAATATTTCCAGCTCACTGTTCCGTTATTCAAACTATATATAGTACATTTATTACGACTTATAGTCATTTTTATTGGTTAGGAAACTTGTAGCAGTGAACCCAGTCACTTCAAGTTCTTCTTCTCCATAGCTTTAGAAAGCATCTTTAGTTCTAAGATACTTAAGAATGTTCTTAACAGCAATCCAGTGACTATCACTTGGATTGGCCTGATTGTGACTCCATACGCTCAAAGTATATGAGACACCAGGTCGCGTACATATATTTCAATGTATGAGTTCTTGGAGAGTGCCAACAACTTTTAGATATATCCCAATAGATCCTTATTCCTAGAATAAAAGGTTGTCTCTCCCAAGAATTCTACGGACAATTTTCATGAAAGCCAAGCTTTCACCGACTGTATTATGGGAATATCATTTCCATGAAATAACATATCATCATTTTTAAGACAATCACTGTCAGTGCGCTCCCACTAACATCCTTATATACACAAGAATCATTTTCATTTTGAATTAAATCATATACCATTATGATTACATCAAAATGATAATTCCAAGAACGCAATGCTTGCTTCAATCCATAAATGGATCGAATTAACTTGCAAACCTTGTTTGCTTCTTTTGGTACGATAAAATCGTCAAGATGTTGTAAACATCCTCCAAAAGGTTTCCTTTTTAGGAAAGCGATTTTGATGTTCAGCTGCCACATTTCATAAATGAAACATGCAGCATTAGCAAGCATTATCCAATTGAATTTAACCATGGCAACAAGTAAAAAGTTTCGTCATAATTGACACAATGTTGATGATGATACCTTTTCGCTACAAGCCCAGCTTTGTACGTTGGTATGTTGCCATCCATGTATGTCTTCCTTGAAGACCCATATAGTACCAATAGGAACAATGCCTTCCGGTACAACAACTAGTGTCTAAACTTGGTTGGTTTTCATGGAATCCATTTCGGACATCATGACACTTTTCCATAATAGGGAGTCGATACCTTGTATCACTTCCTCATAAGTAGTCGGTTTGTCTTCCTCAATAAGATTGACATCTTTACAAGGTGAGATCAGAAACCCATAACTCCCAGGTTATTTTTCTGACTCTCTGACTTACGCGCGGTTCTTGCGTATTCGAAGATTGTGGTACAGTTTCATCCTTGATGAACTGTTTGTGTTCCATTAGGACTAGGTGCCAGCAACAGTATTACTCTGATTTTTCATCGAGTTTTACTTTCCTCCAACTTACCACTGCATATATGTATTCCTCTTAGGAAAACTGCATGGCGAGCAACAATTACATTGTTCTCTTCTGAGTTGTATAAGTACTATACTTTGGTTTCCCTAGGATAACCTACAATTAGGCACTTATCTTATTTCGGTTCTAGTTTGGTATCATCCAAAATATGCCCAGCATTCCCAAATCTTCAGGAATGAGAAAACCCGGTTTCGTTCCTGTTAATATCTAATATGAAGTCTGTCTAACAGATTTTTATGGAACATTATTCAAAATAAGTATTGCATTGTTTAATGCTTATCCTAGAAGGAAGAAAATGGTAGCTCAGAACGACTCATGATTAACCTTATCATGTCTAACAAAATTCGATTTCTCCGTTCGGACATCGCTCAAATTGAGGTGTTCCGGGAGGAGTCCATAATGAAAGAATACTATACTCTTTCAAGTTATTGAGAAACTTATTGCTTAAGTATTTTCGACCACGGTCTAACCGTGATGGTTTAATACTTTAGCCGATTTGTCTGTTTACTTCGTGTCGAAACTCTTTGAATTTATCAAAAAATTTCCGATTCGTGTTTCAAAAGAAACACATAACCATAATGCGATGCCACATCCGTAAAAGGTTTCGAAGTATTCATATCCACCTCTAGCCTAGCTAGATATGGGCCCACTAACGTCACTATGAACGATGGCTAACAGATCGATGGCATTTGCATTTTTACCAAGTAAAAATTATTTCAGGCACTTTGCCTAATAAACTAGATTCGTAGACATTATTTGAATAGAATCAAATCCGTCCTATTATCCACTCTTCAAAAGTGTGGATATACGAGTCTTGTTAATTGTGTCCCAGACAACAATGCCACAAATAAGTCTCATCTGATTAAATCATTTTGAGCTATTTGTTTGTCCTGTTATATGTTTGAGATTTATTAATTCAAATATAAATACTGTTATTTACATCTAATGTGTTTAACTCAATATCATCTTATAAAATAAAACACTTTAGTGTTCTAGAATATAAAGGTATACCCGCAACGGGTTAACCCTGATATAGAGATAATATGTCTAGTCAAACTAGTTACATTCTAACAGTTTCCTAATTTAAGTACATACCCGAAAAGGTAGTTCCTAAACTTAGGTTTCTACGGTTAAAACAGCGATTGTCGTCTCATTTTTGACTCGCAGATAAATCTCAACTGAAGTCAGTATCCTGCTTATCAGCAGATTTTGCACACTAGTACGTATATTTATGTACCACATCCAGTATCTAAAATCCAATTTTAATACTTGTAGTGAACATGTTTGTAACAAACATTGTTGAAGCCGGAGCCTTGCCCCTCTTCACTTCCTTCATGTCTGCCTTGTCCATACGGCAGTCACGCTTCCAGTGACCCCGTTTGCCACAATTTAGGCACACATATTGGGATATGTCATTTATATTCCTAGAAGGCTATGACGATTTTGCCTTTGCCCTTTTCCACACCCAAAAGCCTTCGGGCAAGCCTTGGCCTTCTAGAATATTGAAATAAGATGCGCCTTGCGCTTCTTGCCCTATTGTAAACTCTGGCTTTGTCTCCTGGAGTATAGCCATTAACTCTCCAAGAGTTTTCTATTGCAATTTGTATTCTAAGATCTAAAGATAGATCTATGAAGATCCTTCAATTTCAATATCATACTATAAGGATCCAATCCTTAGTCCTGACTAAGAAATTAAGGAGTCTTTGCGGCAAGCATAACAGATTAAGCACTAAAGTTATCATCACATGAATATTCCAAATATCATGTTCTACTATTTGCTCAACTTCGGGCTTAGGCTCGAGACGTCACTCTATCAAATAAAGTAACTTCTCGGTCCCCAGGACTATCCTGAGATTTTATTCCCAATCTGAAAATTAAATCCGTTAAAAAAACAATTTTCTCCAGGATTATATTCTAAACGCTAATCTTTCATTATCTTAATTCCAATAGTCTAACGATCAAATCAATGATTTAGGTACTATTTATTATAATGATTACTATAGTCTAACTATATAATCAACTATAATTTAATTGTTTTAAATTCAAATATATTGATTACTATAATCCAATTATATAATCAACTATAATTGAGGGGTTTGAATACAGTCCAACTGTTTAATTAAAACAACGATTAAATATTAGGCCAAATAATATATTAATTGATGACGAAATTTTGAAATGAGCGCGTATTGGCAAGATATAACCGAATTTGCAAATTTAATACTTGCCTTCCACTATTTTTCGGCGAGCCTCTTATTGGACAAAATGACCCATAGCGTCACTATTTGCACAGATCATTGTGTTGTGTAGCAAATTAACTATGTGACATAGAAATTACACTCTCATCATTTGTGATTAGATCACCATAGATATATAAATGAAGAGAGTCCCTATGATTAATACTGGACTGAGAATGATATGAGACAGTATCAGTCCCCGAAGGTTTAATCATTAAATATCCCTAGCCGTAGTATTATCGAGACAGGACATCGATAATGCGGAATAGGCTAGTATTGCACTTGTGCGTGTTGTGAGGGCACAACGGCATAGTTCTCATATATATAAGTATTGGATACTTATGCAAGTGCGATAGGGAGGTCGTGTTTCACCGATGGTACGGGAAACAGCTTCGCTCTGGATAGACCCCTCGGAATCCCATTGGTATTATGACTTTGTGTCTATGGGAGGCCGACATCAAGGTAGGTGTGTATGGTCTTAACCTGAGACTTACATCGCTAATACTTACGATAATCGATAGACTTTGGTCTTGGTGGTAGGGGACTTTAAACGGGTTCTGTGTACACCACTTCTGGGTTTATCAGAGAGTCATAGTGTATTGGGTGTGATGTCAAGACGTAAGTGTCACTTCAGACATATTGGAGTTGATGTCACGCAGGATACGGTACTAGTGCTCTTGAGTGTTGCGCAACCAATCGGGATATTGTGACCAGGTCATGTATATCCGATTATAGAGACTATGTTA
>SKCR01050380.1:0-39164 GCA_019454045.1 Zanthoxylum bungeanum
TTTAACATACATATAAGCATACTCATTCATCAAATTTCACAAGAACATGCTTCAATCAATTTTTACCCAAATTTTAACCTAAAGTATTTCAGGCTTAAACCTAGCTCAATGATACCATTGTTGGTTCTATAATATGTCCCAAACAAAGATTAAGCATGTGAAATACTATAAATGAATATATATATAAGACTTGAAGCATGGCGGAATCATACTTACAAAGCTATGTGATGAAGAAGATGATCAAATGGTGGAAGCTCCAAGTGTTGGAAGATTCGGCCAAGAGGAGGAAGAAGACTTGAAGCTCCAAGCTTTTGTATTCCAAGCTCTTTGATGGTTTCCCTATCACCTCTTTTGATCCCTTGCATGTGCTAGCAAAAATGGAGAATAGAAGATCAAATCTTCCTTTGTCCTTCCATGGAGTTCACGGCAATGTGAAGAAATTTGAGAGAGAAAGAGTTTTGTGTAATTGTTTTTTGTTTTACCAAAAATCAATTTATATTTATGCCATAATTTTATTAAATTAATAATAAATCTATGACACAAACCATGCAATGGCTTAGAGTGTCAAACACTCAAACTCCATGCAATGCATTAGAGTGTAATGCACACTATCACCATGCAATGCCTTATCAATTAAATAATGCATATAATGACAAGTGTCATGTGGGCCCCACACGTTTCCCAAAGAAAGTGGGCCCACGTCCATTCACGCGTTCGGGTTCGATATTTCCGAAATACCGAGCTTACGTCGCGACGTAATTAAACCGAATTTAAATAAATAATTGCGCCTGGCGAAATTATTATTTACGTCGCTAACGAATTAATTCTAAATTAACTCGTATGCCCGAATTAAAATCTAATTTTAATTTCGCGTCGAAATCGAATTTCGATTATTATATCGAATACAATAATTTTATCGATTAATTCCAAATTAATCGTTCTCTCTCTAAATTATGCACTTTATCCAAGATAAAGTTTCTCCGCAATTAATCCAAGATTAATTAAGTCCGAATCAAATATCATAGGTGAATCTTCAGGAAGCGACCCAAGAGATCTCCGGATATTTTGGCAGTAAATACGGTCGTCGGATAATCCGAACACGTACGTACCTCGTACTACGTCTTTACCGATTTACAAGACAAGGTTGGCTTCTAGCAAAGCGCCATGCCTACCCAATTCTCCAGAAATATTCTTATAGGAATATAAGATCTGTATCAAGCGTAGTATACCGTAGTATTGCGTACATCGATCCAGTATCGGATGATCACATGCTAGGCCTAGGGCTGGAGATGTGTCTGCCCCGTACGAAACATATATCGGACATCAAGCAACTAGTCTCTTTAAATCGGACAATCCTGACCTGGTCATATTGTCCCGACGGTTGCAACCTTTTATAGAGTACTAGTTCTGTGCCCTGCATGATCATCACCTCATATGTCTGAAGCGATACTTCCATCTTGACATCACATCCAGTACACTACGCTTCTCGATAACCCAGAAGAGGTGTACACAGAACCGGTTAAGGTCCCCAACCACCAAAACCAAAGTTTACCGATTGTCGCAAGTACTAGCGATGTAAGTCTCAGGTTAAGACCATATACACTACCCTGATGCGGCCTCCCATAGACACATAGACATACTACCAATTGGATTCCGCGGGGTCTATCCAGAGCGAAGCTGTTTTCCGTACCATCGGTAAAACACAACCTCCTATCGCACTTGCATAAGTATCCAATACTTAAATATATGAGAACTATGCCGTTGTGCCCTCACAACGTGCACAAGCGCAATACTAGCCTATTCCGCATTATCGATGTCCAGTCTCGATAATACTACGGCTAGGGATATTTAATGATTAAACCTTTATGGATTGATACTGTCTCATATCATCTCAATCCAGTACTAATCATATGGACTTTTGCCATTTATATATCAAAGTAAATAAAATTACAAAACGGCAAAAGGCAATTTCATTATCACATAGTTAATTTTGTACAATAATACAATATCATTTACAAACAGTGACGCTATGGGACATAATGTCTAACAATAAGCTCAATTCTAAATTAAGCCCAACTAATTAAATTTTAATATTCCAAATATCATGATTTAATTAATTAAAGTGCTTAGCCATGATTAACTATTTAAATTAACATTTCCAAAATACTAATATAATCAATTAATCATGCTAATTCATAATCAATACATGTCCAACATTATTGTTATAAAATCATCTCATTCCATGCTTCGAAGCTCACGACATTTGTATGGATTTCATATCCGATTCCGATTGAATCTCAAATCAATATTCCCAAGTCTTTAAACACATCCAATGGTCTTAAAAACAAAAAATATCATGACTTTATGGGAGCATATACATTCGGCCAAGCCTAGCAAATTTGGGAAAATTAATCCAATTAATTTTCTTCAAATTGATCATGCATAACTCCAAGTTATTAACATACAAGCATACTCAAACAAACAATTTGATTAAAACATGCTCAAATCAAAAATACCCAAATTTTAGTATATAAACCCTAATCAAATTTCATGCTCAAATATGCTCTGATACCATTGTTGGGTTTCTAAGGTGTCCCAAGATCATTTAAGCAATGAAACATGTGAATACTCAAAGAAGAATATGCGGAATAATACTCACTTTGATCGGATATTGGATGCGTCAAATACGAAACTTTGCTACTTGAAGTTTCGGCCAAGCTCCTGATTTGAATGTGAAATCCAAGCTCCAAGCTTTAATGTTGATTCCAAGCTCAATGGGAAAGGTTTCCCTATCACCTTATATGATTCATTTGGTGTGCTAGCACTTAGAAAATTTGCAACAAACTTTCTATATTTTCCTTTGTAACTCAGGGTTAAGTGAAGAAAAGAAAGAGGGAGAAGAATGTGAAGTGGGCGTGAATGGTGATAGAGAGACTGAATGCCTTGACTTTTTAATTTGATTTCAAAAATCAAAAGAAAAGATATACCAAATATTTGGTATTAAGTCAATCATTACTTACACACTTGTGTGTCTTACAAGTCACCATCATTTCATCACCAAAAAGTAAGGCAAAGTGACTAGGTGATGTGACTTGTGATGTGACATGTGGGCCCCACTTGAATTCAAAATCCGAGTGGGCCCGCAAACACTCCCGGGCTCAGGTTCGCTAATTCCGAATTAACGAATTTTCTGTTGTGACGTAATTAAATCAAATTTAATTAAATAATTATGCCTAGTAAAATTACTATTCATGTCGCTCGCGAATTAATTCTAAATTAACTCGTTCGCCCGAATTAAAATCTAATTTTAATTTCGTTAAGAAATCTAATTTCATTTAATATATCGAATATATTATTTTATCGATTAATTCCAAATTAATCGTTTTCTCTCTTCAAATAGTATTTTATCCTAGATAAAATCTCTCCGCAATTAATCCTAGATTAATTATGTTCTAATCATACATCATCGGTGAATCTTCGGGAAGCGACCCATGAGATCCCTGGTTATGTTGGCAGTAAATCCGATCATCGGACTATCCGAACACGTACGTACCTAGTACTATGTATTTACCAATTTACGAGACATGGTTGGCTTCTAGTAAAGCACCGTGCCTACCCAATTCTCCATAAATATTCTTAAAGGAATATATAATCTATGTCAGGCGTAGTATACGTAGTATTGCATATTACGATCTAGTATCGGATGTCACATGCAAGGCATGGGGCTGGAATAGTGTTTGCCCCGTACGAAGCATATATCGGATCACAAGCAACTAGTCTATTTAATCGGATAATCATGACCTTGTCATATTATCCCGATGGTTGCAACCAATTAGAGTACCAGTTATGTATCCCTGCGTGATCATCATCTCTATATGACTGAAGTGATACTTATGTCTTGACATCACACCCAATACACTACGATTCTCAATAAACCCAGAAGAGGTGTATACATAACCTGTTAAAGTCCTGGACGACCAAACCAAAGCGTATTGATTGTCGCAAATACTAGCGATGCAACTCTTAGGTTAAGACCAAATACACCTACCCTGATGCGAATTCCCATAGACACATAGTCATACTACCAATGGGATTCCGTGGGGTCTATCCAGAGTGAAGCTGTTTCCGTACCATCGGAAAACACAACCTCCTATCACACTTGCATAAGTATCCAATACTTAAATATATGAGAACTATGTTGTTACGCTTCCATAACACGCACAAGTGTAATACTAGTTTATTCTGCATTATCGATGTCCAGTCTCGATAATACTTCGACTATGGATATTTAATGATTAAACCGTTATGGATTGATACTGTCTCATATCTTGTAATCAGTAACTAATCATAAGGACTTTTATCATTTATATATTTAAGTAATTAAATTACAAAAAATAATAAAATGCAATTTCCATTGTCACATAGTTAATTTGTACAAAAACCATAATGTCTTTGAAAAATAGTGACGTTATGGGTCATAATTGTCCAATAGGGCTAACTAGGGTGGATTAAAGGTCCTCTATTCGAGGGAAATGCCTAAAGGCTACCTTTACCACGATGTTTTACCGTGCCTTTTATTATGTCATTTACCCTTTGCATATCATTGCTTTATTTACGCATGCATTACATTCTAGTGCGCATGGGCTAACTAGGGTGGATTAAAGGTCTTCTATTCGAGGGAAATGCCAAAAGGCTACCTTTACCATGATGTTTTGCCGCGCCGGACGAAGTACACTCGATTAAACGGGAAATGTGTTTAATCGGGCATACGAGGTCCTATATTATGTATTTATTCATTCACGTATGGGTTTGCATCTTTTCAGATACTATTTTGGTAATCGCGTTCGAACGCATTTCCGAACGCTACACGAACGTATGCATTATGCCTCAGTCCGTTCGAACGTGTTTTTGAATGCTACTCGAACGCGCATGCGTTTTGTTTTATCATGCATCAGGTTTTATCCCGTTCGAACGTGTTTCTGAACGCTATATGAACGCGAACATTCTGTCTCATTTTCATTCGAACGCGTTTCAGAACGCTCCTCGAACGCGCATGTATTCTACTTTACTATACATCAGGTCTCATCACATTCGAACGCGTTTCCAAACGTTGTTCGAACGCGAACATTTTGTTCACCATTGAACGCGTTTTCAAACGCTACACGAACGCACATACAGTGCACAGACTTCTTTTCGTCATATTTCATGCATGTTTGCTTCTTTGATCATTTCTTTTGTACTACATGATTAATCATATCATTTCATTATTTACCCTTAGACAATCATCATTTATTTATATTTCTGCATTTATCTGCTTAATATGTTCGTGAGATTGTATGCTTGCCTTTATGTCGATTTACTTCTCTGCATGCGAACTTATATATAGGTTGTATGCAAACTTAGATATAGGTTGTATGCAAAAGGGTATTCTTGTATGTGTATGTTGCGTAGACTTGGTTAGATTATTGCACAAATCCATTCATTACAAGTGACATAAGTAAGAGACCATTCCGAACCCAACGGTTTGAGGTCTTCCCTTGCGAGGGGTGAGTGGGGCCTTAAATCATTTCCCAGTTCACACTGGGTGGCGACTCCATTTTATTTCTCCGGTCTAGTCCCCCGTGGGCTACTCCGTACTCCCGACTGGGCCGAGAGCCCGGGACAGCGTCGCCCACTTCTGTGTCCTACACTTGGCCTTGCCCTTATTTTTCTTTAGGCCTCGTGGCTTCAGGTCCGTACCCGTAAGCATGACGGAGGTTTTAAGCTCCGGTTTCAAGTCCTTCTCTGTTTGCTTTATCAAATTGTGTAATTCTGCTAAAGTAGCTTCTTTATTAGACAGATGAAACTGCATAATAAAGTTAGAGAATTGTTTTGGTAAGGACTGAAGAATTAGATCATGACCTATCTCATGATCCATGATGAATCAGAGGTTGGCTAATTTTTGAATGTGGCCAATAATCTTAAGTACATGTCCACTAACAGATCCTTCATTATACCTTGTTTGGAATAAGGCACATGACACTTAGAATCTCACGGTATGAAAGAAGTTGCATACAACGCTCCTTCAAGTAAAGATAATGGTTTGAACATCCATATCTTCGTGAGCTTTCTGAAGTTCGTCCGACATAGAGCCAAACATTATGCAAACTGCTTGCTCATCATCATCGACGTGTTTTTCTTAAGCATCAAATTTATTTTGGGTCACAGCTTCTAACGGTTCAGGGGAAAATGGTCTTTCAAGAACATAGAAAAATATTTTCTTGTGGTAAGACAATTTTAGGTTTCTAAACAGTCATTGTAGTTGTCCCATTTGAGCTTATGCTCATCAAGATGAACGAAATGAAATTTTGTTTACAATTGGAATGTTTGTAAATATTTTAACCCACCTGTTTGAAGAGAGAATGTTAAACTTAAGGAATATGTTTTCATTAATGTTTCATAATAACATGAAGCTTTTAATAGTATGAAGTTGCTCCACTCAATTTTTTAAAATTGTAAGGCAAATCACATCAACCCCAAAAATTAAGAAATTTTAAAAATGGATTTCGTGTGGCAAGATCCCATATCTTCATTCACAACTCCGACTAGGGCCGTCGTTATGTATGTGTCCTATGTTAGACAGTAATGACCCATAGCGTCACTATTTTGTAAATGATAGTGTATTATTGTACAAAATTAACTATGTAGTAATGAAATTGCCTTTTACCGTTTTGTAATTTATTTACTTTGATATATAAATGGTAAAAGTCCCTATGATTAGTTCCGGATTGTGATGATATGAGACGGTATCAATCCATAAAGGTTTAATCATTAAATATCCCTAGTCGTAGTATTATCGAGATTGGACATCGATAATGCGGAATAGACTAGTACTGCACTTGTGCATGTTGTGAGGGCACAACGGCATAGTTCTCATATATTTAAGTATTGGATACTTATGCAAGTGCGGTAGGAGGTTGTGTTTTACCGATGGTACGGAAAACAGCTTCGCTCTGGATAGACCCCGCGGAGTCCCATTGGTAGTATGTCTGCGTGTCTATGGGAGTCCGCTTCAGGGTAGGTGCATATGATCTTAACCTGAGATTTGCATCGCTAGTACTTACGACAATCGGTAAAATTTAGTTTTGGTGGTCCAGGGCTTTAACGGGTTCTGTGTATACCTCTTCTGGGTTTATCGAGAATCGTAGTGTACTGGGTGTGATGTCAAGATGGAAGTATCACTTCAGACATATGGAGATGATGATCGCGAGGGATACAGAACTAGTACTCTATAATGGTTGCAACCATCGGGATAATATGACTAGGTCAGGATTATCCGATTCAAAGAGACTGGTTGCTTGATGTCCGATATGTGTATCGTACGGGGCAGACACATATCCAGCCCCAGGCCTTACATGTGATCATCAGATACTGGTTCGATATACACTATACTACGGTATACTACGCCTGTTATAGATCTAATATTCCAGTAAGAATATTTCTAGAGAATTGGGTAGGCATGGCGTTTTGCTAGAAGCTAACCTTGTCTTGTAAATCGGTAAAAACGTAGTACTTGGTACGTACGTGTTCGAATAGTTCGACAACCGGATTTACTGCCAACATATCTAGAGGTCTCTTGGGTCGCTTCCCGAAGATTCACCGATGACGTATGATTCAAACTCGATTAATCTTGGATTAATTACGGAGAGACTTTATCTTGGATAAAGTACTATAAAAAGAGAGAGAACGATTAATTTAGAATTAATCGTAAAATTATTATATTCGATATAATAATCGGAATTCGATTTCGACGCGAAATTAAAATTAGATTTTAATTCGGGCAAACGAGTTAATTTAGAATTAATTCGTTAGCGACGTAAATAATAATTTCGCTAGGCGCAATTATTTATTTAAATTCGATTTAATTAACGTCGCGACGTAAGTTCGGTATTTCGGAAATATCGGACCCGAACGCGTGAGTGCACGTGGGCCCACTTTCATTTGGAAACGTGTAGGGCCCACATGACACTGTCATTATTTGCATTATTTAATTGTTGATGTATTGCATGAAGATAGTGTACAAGCACTCAAGGGTAATGCATGGAAATTGAGTGTTAGACACTCTAAGCCTTTGCATGGTATGTGTCATAAGTATATTATTATTTAATAATTATTATGACATAAATATAAATTGATTTTTGAGACAAAAATCACATCTTCTTTCCTCTCTCAAATTACCGAAACAGTGGGCATTGTTTTGGCTCTCCAATTCTTCATTTGTTTTGTGGCAAGACAAGAAGAAAGTGTACAAGTTTGGAACTCTAATGCACAACTTGGCTAGCAACATCAAGGGATCATACAAGGTGTTATGGGAAACTCATCTTAGAGCTTGGAAGGATCAAATATAGCTTGGAGCTTCTCTTTTCTGCTTGGCCGAATCCTTCACTGCACAAAGGAGCAAGTTTTGTTTCATCAAACGCATCCACATTCCGTTTTTGTGAGTATTGATTCCGCCATACTTCAATATTGTTCATTCTTTTATATATATTTTGCTTGTGCTTTTGATCTTGGGACATGGATTAGACTTTCAACAATGGTATCATTGAGCTTAAAAAGCATGCAAATATATTAGGATGTTATTTGGGGAAAATTGTTTGAAGCATGATTTGATGAGTTTGCTTGATTAAATATGCTTAGATGTATGTTAAATAGATTATACATCATCAATTTCATGGAAAATAAATTGGATTAATTTTTCCAACCCAAATGAGGCTTGGCCGATTACATGCAAGCATGTGGACTAGATGATTTTTTAATTTTAAGACATTGGATGACTTGAAATAATATGGAGATGATGATTTGTAACTCGATTGGATTGAAAACGAAATCGGAACCATATTAATCACCTTGGCCGAATGCTTGATGAAGATTAGGGACTTGATTTTTTGATTAAATAATGTTGGACATGTATTTAAGATAAAAATTTGATTAATAGATTAATTTGATATTTTGGGAATATTGATTTAAAGGATTAATCATGAAAATACACTTTAATTAATTAAGTTATAAAATTGGAATTTTAAAATTTGGTTAATTGGGCTTAAATTGGAATTGGGCCTAAAACTATTATATTTGGTCATAAATGGGCTTGGTTGGGCCAAGTAGATTTGGACCATTTGGATTGGATCCAAAATGGGCCTAAATCACACCATTTAAGTCCAAATGTAATAAATGGGCTTTTATGTTTAATTGGGCCTTATGGGCTTGATATTGATTTTATGGCAAATGAGGGTGATTCCTTATTGGGCTTGGAAATTGGGTTTGACCCACATTGACCAAGGCCCAAGCCTAATGAAATCAATAGAAAGCCCATCGGACTTTAATTAAACGGACATTAGATGTTAGTTGGGCTTTGAGACCCAATAGAACTAGATTTGGAATCTAAGTTATAAAAGCACAATAAAAGTGTAAATATTTAATTTAGAATTAAATAATAGGATTAGTATTGAATACGACTTAAATTGGATTTAACGAGTAGTTCGATATAATTCGTGAATTCATACCATATGTATTTATTCTCAAACGAGTTGGACTCGCGCAAATGCAAACAATTGTTTGAACATTGTATTGTCACCTAATTAAAGACTAATTAATTGGATTTGATTGGTTGTATAACATGCCTTGAATGAATGAATGAATGTGGATGTGTTGTATGAATAGTGTATATCGGATGGATATTAGAAGGGAAGGAATTTTAGAAATTATTGTAAATTTGGAATTTATAAATTGGACCTGCGTGTCCAGCCTTATCTCTTTATCTCTTTGTATTCTCTTCTCACCTAATTCCCCTCAATGTAAATGAGGTTTCTCTTATTGTATTATGTAATTGGGTAGAAGTAGAATAGTGCTAGCGGGGAGAGGAAAGGGAGTGATTTGTTCTAGGAACAAGTTGTTTATATATCCATCCGCATATCACTATTACTTTACTTTACGCGCTTTATGATGTTTTAGAAGCATGCTTAAGGGTGTATGATGATGAGACCTAACAAAGATAAATTAATTGGTTGCCAATTACGCGAAAAAATCCCTCAAACAATATTAAGCGATTTTCCTTCCGTTGAATGATTCTTTCTCAAGATCCGAAATTGGCATTGGTTTGTTGGCCAAAGTCAAGACCTTTGTCAATTGAGGATGTGTTTGAATCATGAGAGTTTTGTTCCACATCGGTGTCCTGTCCAAGTTGTGATTTGTTGGCCAAAGTCAAGATCACTACTTGTCCATCGACATTGATTACGAAACTTTCCTTGTCAATGGGTCCCGCTTAACTGGAATCATTAGGTTTGTTGTGCCAAAGCCAAGGCTTAGTTGATTCAGAGGAAATGGTTAGGAAAATGTATTGGATACATTGACGTATGTATTAGATATATATATGTTTCGGACTTGGATGTCCACCTACCGGATCTAGGAATTGGATGGGATCCAATTGATCTTCGAGATCTACCTAGTTAAATATCATACAACTTGTTGGCCAAAGTCAAGGTTGTGTGTTATTTAACGGGATCCTAGCCCACTAGAAATTGGATTTCCCGAGTACTCAACGACTTGTAGAAAATAGTGGGAGGCTAGTATTGAGTTTGCAATTTCATTCAGATACTTAGCTTTACGCGCTTACAAAATTTATTTCGTCAATTTTTTAACATTAGTTGGACTAATAAAATGTTATTTTTCTTGTAACAGTTTGACTGTACCCATATTATCGTTAACTAGAAAGTTGGACTATCGTAGTTAAGATGGCAAGCAAGGTAAATGTCCGAGACATCATCATGGGTGACAATGTCTTTAAGGGGACAAACTTCGCTGATTGGGAAATGAACCTAAGGATAGTCCTTGGGGCGGAGAGGATACTGTATACGATACAAAGACCTCTCGGGCCTAAGCCCACTGAGCCACTTGAGCTGGAGTTATGGAAAACTCACAGTGATGATTGTGACACGGCTCAGTCGATCATGCTTGCTTCAATGACTCAACACTTTCGTCGCCAAAATAGGGACTTGGATCCTTATAATATGATGGCAAGATTGCAAGATCTTCACCGCACTAATAAGCGGATGGCAAGGTACGAGTTAGTGAAGAAACTCTTTCTCTCCCGTATGACTGATGGTAGTTCTGTTGAGGTCCATGGGACTCAGATGATAGCCGATATTGATGAACTGGCTAATATAAGTATAGTCTTGGAGTCTGAGCTGGCTATAGATGTACTTCTACAGTCACTACCCGATACTTGGAAACAGATTGTCATCAACTACAAACTGATGAATTCGGATGACACTCTTGGAGAGTTATTGTCGATTCTCAAGGAGTCAGAGAAAGAACTTCTGAAAGGCAACAAGCGCGAGGCGCACTTTGCAACAACATCTCAAACGCCGAAAGCTGGGCTCAATGCAACTGGGGGTGTTAAGAAGAAAAAGCATAAGAACAAAGGCAAGGCCAAGTCAACAAAGGCTTCTGGGAAGCCAATGGACAAGTCTCAAGATGTTTGCCTGAAATGCGGCAAGAGAGGTCACTGGAAGCGTGACTGCCGCATGAACAAGGGACATAAGGAGGACATACAGGCGGGCAAGGCTCCGGCCTCAGGTATGTTTGTTATTGAGATAAATATGACTACTTCTAGTCTTAATAAAAATTGGATTTTTGATTCTGGCTGTGGTTCTCATATTTGTACTGATGTGCAGGATCTGCATGATAGCAGGAGACTGGCTTCAGGGGAGGTAGATCTACGAGTTGGAAATGGAATTTCTGTTGCTGTTTTGGCCGTAGGCACTTTTGTTTTGGAACTGCCCTCGGGGCATGTACTTAAACTAAATGACTGTTATTTTGTTCCTAGTTTAACTAGGAAAATTATTTCTGTATCTTTGTTAACCCAGTATGGGTACACTTTTGTATTTAAAAACACCAGGTGTTATTTATATATGAATGATGCAGAAATTTGCAGTGCTGATGCAAATAATGGTCTTTATATTTTGAATATAAATAAATCTCCAAAATGTAAAATAACAAACAAAAGGCTCAAAATGAGTAATCCACAAGAAGAAACTTATTTGTGGCATTGTCGTCTGGGACACATAAACAAGACTCGCATATCCACACTTTCGAAGAGTGGGTACTTGGACGGATTTGATCCAAATTCATATGACGTCTGCGAATCCTGTTTATTAGGCAAAATGCCTAAATCACCTTTTAGTGGTAAAGGTGAACGCGCCACTGAACTGTTAGCCCTCGTTCATAGTGACGTTTATGGGCCCTGTTGGAGTTCAAAATCAAGGTCCCAAGGATCACAAATCATGCATAAAAACCGCATATGAACACATCAAAGGAGTAAGGCGGAAACATAACTCACATTGAACGGTTTGAGATGCAACGAAGGAGATGCGTTTTTCATCCTCCAAGCTCACGGCAACAGCTTCTGGAACTGCAGTGGAGTGCACGGTAGGGGCTGTTTTGCTTCTTGTTCATTCGGCCATGGATGACTCCATTGAAGCTCCAAGCTTCAAGCTTTCCAAGCTCATGAAGACACTTCCCTATCACCTATGTATCACTCAAGGTGTGCTAGCACTTGTTCATCTTCCATTTTGCTTCTCAAATTTTCGGTGAAACCAGAAAAATGAAGAAGAAAATCGCACCATGCGTGAAGGAGATGAAGAAGAAAAAGAGAGGGAGAAGAGAGAAACCGTGTACTGCATGTGTGAGAGAGAAGGCAAATTGTTTTACTTATATTTATATTTTATTTCCAAAATAAAATCAAATATAAAAGCCTTTTCATTTACCAAATACAAAAGTCAAAAAAGCAAAAGGCTTTCATCATTTCAACTTTTACTTTAAGTCACATCACATCACTTTAATAAAGTGACATGTTGTCAAGTCACATCACTCAAAGTGACAATTGATTTGACGATTGATGCGACTAGCGATTTGACGCTTGATGTGACTTGCGTGCCGCGCTCGAATTCGAAATGCGAATGCGCTCGCAATCACTCTCCGGCTCGGGTTCGCTAATTCCAAATTAACGAATTTTCCGTCGCGTCGTAATTAAATGATTACGCCTAGCGAATTCACTATTCACGTCGCTAACGAATTAATTCTAAATTAATTCATTCGCCCGAATTAAAATCTAATTTTAATTCCGCGTCGAAATCCAATTTCGATTAATATATCGAATATATTAATTTATCGATTAATTCCAAATTAATCGTTCTCTCTCTTTAACGATATTTTATCCGAGATAAAATATCGCCGTAATTAATCCCAGATTAATTTTCTCTCTCATCGAATTAATCCCAGATTAATTCTATCTCTCTCTTCTAATTAATCCCAGATTAATCAAAGTGCGAGTAATACATCATCGGTGAATCTTCAGGAAGCGACCCATGAGATCTCCGGATATGTTGGCAGTAAATACGATCGTCGGACTGTCCGAACACGTAAGTACCTCGTACTACGTTTTATCGATTTACAAGACAAGGTTGGCTTCTAGCAAAGCGCCATGCCTACTCAATTCTCCAGAAATATTCTTACAGGAATATATAGATCTGTATCAAGCGTAGTATACCGTAGTATTGTGTATATTAGCCCAGTATCGGATAATCACGTGCTAGGGCTGGGGCTGGATAAGTGTCTACCCCGTCCGAAGCACATATCGGATGTCTGGTAACATAGTCTCTATAATCGGATATACATGACCTGGTCAAAATATCCCGATTGGTTGCGCAACACTCAAGAGCACTAGTACCGTATCCTGCGTGACATCATCTCCAATATGACTGAAGTGATACTTCCGTCTTGACATCACACCCAATACACTACGACTCTCTGATAAACCCAGAAATGGTGTACACAGAACCCGTTTAAAGTCCCCTACCACCAAGACCAAAGTCTATCGATTATCGTAAGTATTAGCGATGTAAGTCTCAGGTTAAGACCATACACACCTACCTTGATGTCGGCCTCCCATAGACACATAGTCATAATACCAATGGGATTCCGAAGGGTCTATCCAGAGCGAAGCTGTTTCCCGTACCATCGGTGAAACACGACCTCCTATCGCACTTGCATAAGTATCCAATACTTATATATATGAGAACTATGCCGTTGTGCCCTCACAACACGCACAAGTGCAATACTAGCCTATTCCGCATTATCGATGTCCAGTCTCGATAATACTACGGCTAGGGATATTTAATGATTAATCCTTCGTGGACTGATACTGTCTCATATCATCTCAATCCAGGAACTAATCATAGGGACCTCTCTTCATTTATATATCTATGGTGATCTAATCACAAATGATGAGAGTTCAATTTCTTGTCACATAGTTAATTTGCTACAACAACACAATGATCTGTGCAAATAGTGACGCTATGGGTCATAATGTCCAACAATCTCCCACTTGGCACGTAGCGAGTCACTCAAGTGTCCTACACCTGAACTATGTACGGTTCGCTCAAATTGCTGAGGAAAGGTTTTCGTCAGCGGATTAGTTCGATTATCGTTTGACGCGATTTATACGATCATCACATCGCCACTCGGCCAAGACAAATTGTGCACTCAAAGTGCACTGGCCATTCGGCATTCTTCAAAAGAAAGGCTATTCTGCCAAATGGAAAACACAAAGGCCATTCGGCCAAACTGTAAAAAACAAAACAAAACAAAAGGCCAAAATGCCTTTCTTTTCGGCCAAGGGAGAGAGAGATAGCATTGTTTGTTTTTGTGCACACACACAAAGAAGTCAAAATCAATCTTATTTTCTTTTTAAGGCCTTCGGCCAAATGAATAAAGGAGAATGATGACAGCGGCCAATCGGCCAAAATGATGAGAGAGAACCAAAATTAATGATTTCAAAATTCATTAAATATGTTTCTTTTACTTTTTCCAAAAAGGTAAAATCAATGTGTGTTGTAAATGTTTCCTTTAATACCCACAACCACTTCTATCAACTAGATTGACTAGTGATGTAAGTTGGTGGGTCCCACACTTAAATTCAAAATTGAAGTTGGGTGATACAACACACTTCGGGCTCGGGTTCGTTTAATCTGATTAAACGAATTTTTCGTCGCGTCGTAATTAAATCTAATTTAATTAAATAATTATGCCTCGCAACATTATTACGGAACTCGCTTACGAATTAATTCTAAATTAATTTGTTCACTTGAATTAAAATCCAATTTTAATTCAGTATTGAAATCAAATTTCAATTAATATATCTAATATATTATTTGAGCCCGATTAAATAAATTAAATAGTAAAATCTAATTTAATTATTAAATTTATTTTAGTGATTAATTCTAAATTAATTGCGTTCGCTCATCTCGACGAATTTAATCCCAGATAAATTCTCGACACAATTAATCCTAGATTAATTCTTGTCGTAATTAATCCGAGATTAATTTTCTCTCTTGATAATTAATCCCAAATTAATTTTCTCTCTCATAATTAATCTCAGATTAAATTTCTCTCTCATAATTAATCCCAGATTAATTTTCTGTTCGAGTCAAATATCATCGGTGAATCTTTGGGATGCGACCCAAGAGATCCCTGGATATGTTGGCAGTAAATACGGTTATCGGACTATCCGAATATGTGCGTACCCAGTACCTCGTTCTTACTGATTTACAAGACATGGTTGGCTTTTGCCAAAGCACCATGCCTACCCAATTCTCTAGAAATATTCTTTTACGAAATACAAGATCTTTTTCAGGCGTAGTATACGTAGTATTGCGTATTACGATCCAGTATAGGATGTCACATGCTAGGCCTGGGGATAGAGTTGTGTTGCCCAGTACGAAGCATATATCAGATCACTAGCAACTAGTCTCTTTATGATCGGAAAGTCATGACCTAGTCATACTTCCCCGATGGCTATAGCACTTAGAGTACCAGTTCTGTATCCCTGCGTGATCATCATCTCCATATGACTAAAGTGATACTTCCTTCTTGACATCACACCCAATGCACTACGATTCTCAGTATAACCCAGAAGCGGCGTACCAGAACATGTTAAAGCCATGGACGACCAAAACCAAAGTATACTGATTGTCACAAGAATTAGCGATGCAAGTCTCAGGTTAAGACCAAATGCATATACCATGATTCGGATTCCCATAGACACATATTCATACTACCAATGTGATTCTGAGGGGTCTATCCAGAGCGAAGCTGTTTCCGTACCATCGGTAAACAGAACCTCCTATTACACTTTCATGAGTATCCAATACCCAAATATATGAGAACTATGCTATTACGCTTCCATAACACGCACAAGTGTAATACTAGTCTATTCCGCATTATCAATGTCCAGTCTCGATAATACTACGACTATGGATATTTAATGATTAAACCTTAGTGGATTAATATTGTCTCATATCTTATTAATCCGGTACTAATCACATGGAATTTTATCATTTATATATCTAGGTAATCCAATTACAAATTATAAAAGAGCAATTTCCTTTGTCACATAGTTAATTTGTACAACAACACCATGTTTTATAGATCCAAAATGCTTATTTTGCTGCCTCAGCTGCAGTATGTTCAACTCTTTTTGTTTATTCGGCAACAGTATCTTGCTTGTAAGATTTCCAGCTTACTATTCCGTTATTCAAACCATATATGTACCCTTAATGTGACTTACAATCATTTTCATCGGTTTGGAAACTTGCAGCGGTGAACCCATTCACCTCAAGTTCTCCATCTCCATAACTTAAGAAATCATCCTTAGTCCGTCTAAGATACTCAAGGATGTCCTTAACATCAATCCAGTGACCATCACCTAGATTGGCCTGGTTTTGTCTACATATGCTCAAAGCATATGAGACACCAAGTCGCATACATGTCTTTCAATGTACCAGTTATCAGATAGTGCCAACAACTTTTAGATCTATCCCAGTAGATCCTTATTCCTAGAATAAAGGTTGCCTCTCCCAAGTACTCCATGGAGAATTTTAATGAAAGCCAAGCTTTCAACGATTATATTATAGGAATGACATTTCTTAGAAGCAATACATCATCATCTTATAGGACATTCTTTGTCAGTGCGCTCCCACTAACCTTCTTTTATACACAAGAATCATCTTCATTTTGAATTAAATCATATACCATTATGATTACATCAAAACACTGGTTCCAAGAACACAATGTTTGCTTCAATCCATGAATGGATCGGTTTAACTTGAAAACCTTGTTTGCATGTTTTGGCACGACAAAACCATCAGGATGTTGTATATAAACATCCTCCAACATGTTTCCGTTAAGGAAAGCGGTTTTGGCATCCAGCTGTCATAATTCATAAATGAAATACGCAGCAATAGCAAGCATTATCCGAATGGATTTAATCATGGCAACAGGTGAAAAAGTTTCGTCGTAGTCGACACTATGTCGTTGACGATACCCTTTTTGTATAAGCCTAGCTGTGTACATTTGTATGTTGCCATCCATGTATGTCTTCCTTGATGACTCATATAGTACCAATAGGCACAATGCCTTCCGGTACATCAACCAGTATCCAAACATGTTTGGTATACATGGAATCCGTTTTGGACTTCATAACACTTTGCCATAAAAGGAGTTGATACCTTGTATCACTTCCTCATAGGTAGCTGGTTCATCTTCCTCAATAACATTTCTATCTACATAAGATGAGATCAGAAACCCATACCTCCTAGGTTGTTTTCTGACTCTCTCCGACCTACGTGGTTCTTGTGTATTCGAAGATTGTGGTACAGTTTCATCCCTGATGAACTGTTTATGTTCCAAAAAGGAGTCGGTGCCTGGAATAGTATTACTTCAATTTTCATCGAGTTTTACTTTTCTCCCACTTACCACTGCATATAGGAATTCCTCTTAGAAAAACCGCATGGAGAGCAACAATTACATTGTTCTCTCTTGTGAGTTGTATAAGTATTATACTTTGGTTTCCCTATGACAACCTACAAATAGGCACTTATCCGATTTGAGTTCTAGTTTAATACCATCAAAACATTTAGTGTATGCCCATCATTCCCAAATCTTCAGGAATGAGAAACCCGATCTTTCCTTTTCATATCTAATATGAAGTCTGTCTAACAGATTTTCATGGAACCTTATTCAAAATAAGTATTGCACTATTTATTGCGTATCCCTAGAATGAAATTGGTAGCTCAGAGTGACTCATCATATGTTTAAGCATTGTCCATCATGGTCTGACCATAATGTTCTAATACTTTGCCGGTCTGTTTTCTTAATTCGTGTCAAAACTCTTTGAATTCCTCAAAAATTTCTGACTTGTGTTTCATAAGATACACATAACCGCAATGCGATGCCACATCCGTAAAGGTTACGAAGTATTCATATCCACCTCTAGCCTAGCTAGACATGGGCCCACTTACGTCACTATGACGAGGGCTAACAGATCGGTGGCACTTGCACTTTTACCAAGTAAAAGGTGTTTTAGGCACTTTGCCTAATAAACTAGATTCGTAGACATCATTTGAATTAGAATCAAATCTGTCCTAGTATCCACTCTTCGAAAGTGTGGATATACGAGTCTTGTTAATGTGTCCTATAACAATGTCACTAATAAGTCTCATCTGATTTACTCAATTTGAGCCCTTTTTTGTTTGTCATGTTTATGTTTGAGATTCATTTATATTCAGAATATAAAGACCATTATTTACATCTAATGTACATATCTCGATATCATCTTTATAAACAAAACACCGGGTGTTTCGAATATAAAGGTATACCCGCAACGGGTTAAACTAGATATAGAGATAATGTTTTTCTAGTCAAACTAGATACATTATAACAGTTTCCTAATTTAAGTACATACCCAAAAGCAGTTCCAAAACTTAGGTTTCTACGGCTAAAACAGCGACTCGCATCCCATTTCCAACTCGTAGGTCCATCTCATCTGAAGCCAGTTTCCTGCTTATCAGCAGATCCCGCACATCAGTACATATATTCATGTACCACATCTAGTATAAAAATTCCAATTTTAAAACTAGTAGTGAACATGTTTATAACTAACATTCTTGAAGTCGGAGCCTTGTCCCGTCTTCACTTCCTTCATGTCTGCCTTGTCCATACGGAAGTCACACTTCTAGTGACCCTGTTTGCCACAGTTTAGGCAGACAACCTGGGATATGTCCTTTTAAGAAGCTCTGGCTGTGCATAACGAATTGAGCACTAAAGTTATCATCACAATGGGTCTTCCTAAGCTCATGCTCTACTATTCGCTCAACTCTGGGCTCATGCTCAAGAGGTTCTATTCCCAATCTGTAAAATGACACACAACCTTGACTTTGGCCAACAAGTTGTATGAAACTTAACTAGGTAAATCTCTAAGATCAATTGGATCTCATCCAATTCCTAGATCCCGTAGGTGGACCTCCAAGTCCGAAACATATATCCAATATATGCCAATATATCCAATATATTTCCTAACAATTTCCTCTGAATCAACTAAGCCTTGGTTTTGGCTCAACAAGCTTAATGAAACCAGTTAAGCGTGACTCATTGACAGTAGGAAAGCTTCGTAATCGAGGTCGATGAACAAGAAGTGACATTGACTTTGGCCAACAAATCACAACTTGCCCAAGACGTACGATATGGAACAAAGCTTTCGTGATTCAAACACATCCGCGATGGACAAAGTTCTTGACTTTGGCCAACAAACCAATGCCAATCTTGGATCTTGAGAGAGAATCACTCAATGAAAGGAAAAATGCTTAATATAAAATGAGGGTTTTTGTCGCGTGTTGGCAACCAATTTATTATCTTTAATTAGGTCTCATCATACACCCTTAAGCATGCATTCTAAAAGCATAATAAGGCGCGAATAAAATAATAATGATATGCAGATGGATATACAACAAATTGTTCCTAGAACAAATCTCTCCATTTCTTCTCTCCCGCTAGCACTATTCTTACTTCTACCCAATTACATAATACTTCTAAAGAAACCTCATTTACATTGAGGGGAATTGGTGAGAAGAGAAATACAATGAGAAAATAGGTAATAGGCTGGACACGCAGGTCCAATTTAATAAATTCTAAATTTATTACAACAATTTTAAAAATTGCCCTCACCCTTGTAATATCCATCTGATATACATTATTCATATAATACATCCAAGTGTTCACACAAAGCATGTTATCAATCAATCTAATCCAATTAATTAATCTTTGAATTAATGACCATCCAATGTTTAAACAATGATTTGATTTGCGCGAGTCAAACTCGTTTAAGAATAAATACTCAAAGTAAGTATTCTTGAATTATATCGAACTATAATTTTAAATCCAATTTAAATTATATTCAATACTAATTCATATTTAATTCCAAGTTAAATGATTACACTTATTTATGTGCCTTAAAGACTTGGATTCCAAATCCAATCTTGATAGGTCTCAAAGGCCCAATTAGTATCCAATACTATTCAATTAAAGTCCAATGGGCTTTCAATTAATTCTTTAGGCGTGGGCTTTTGGCTAAAATGGATCTAACCATAATGCCTAGGCCCAATAAGGAATCACCATATGCCAAAATCAATTTAAGCCCATTAGGCCCAATTAAAATTTTAAAGGCCCAATTGTCATATTTGGACTTTATGGAAATGGTTTAGGCCCAATTGGATCCAATCAATTATCCTAAACCAAACTTGGCCCAACCAAGCCCATTATGCCCAATTACAATAATTAAATTAATATCTTTCCAAATTACATATTAATTCAATTCAATTCAAGTGCAATTAATTAATTAATCTAGTATTTCTAAAACACTAATTAATCTAATTAATCATGTTTAACATCTAATTTATGTCCAACACAAATTAATCAAAATCAATCTTTCTAACATGCTTCACACTCACGACAATACATGAAATTAACATCCAATTTTGATTTCAATCTAATTAAATCAACAATTAACATTCAATTTCATGTGAATCAACATATCTAATTGTCAAATTCAAAATTAACCATGAGCTCTCCTAGGGTAGTAATCGGCCAAGCATGGATTTTGGGGATTTTTTATCTAATCAATTTATCACAAAATCAATGATGCACAAATCCAATTAAACATCATACAAGCTCAACCAAACCATCAATTTAAGAAAATACATACTTCAAGTATAAAATCCCAAATCAAAGTCCATAAACCCTAGAAGTTAAATCAAGCTTAGATCTCTCTCTTATACCATTGTATATGTCCTAGACATGCCACGGGATCTCTAAGCATGATTCGTGTGGGAATAAAATCAAAAATAAGTTGCGGAGGACTTACATTGATAGTCTTGAGTTCAAAATTTTTATGGATGTTGAACCTTCCAAGCTCATGGGTGAGTATCCCTATCATCATCATTTGTCTCTCATATGAGCTAGCAAGAACAAATGGAACAAATTTGATCTCCCAAGGAGAAGCAAATTTTCCCTATGGAGAGAGAAGTAATCGCCCATAATGGTGAAGAGGCCATTCGGCCAAGACAAATTGTGCACTCAAAGTGCAGTGGCCATTCGGCCTTCTTCAAAAGAAAGGTCATTCGGCCAAATGGGCAACACAAATGCCATTCGGCCAAACTGCAAAAAAAAAAACAAAAGGCCAAAATGCTTTTCTTTTCGGCCAATGGAGAGAGAGATAACATTGTTTGTTTTTGTGCGCACACACAAAGAAGTCAAAATCAATCTTATTTTATTTTTAAGGCCTTCGGCCAAATGAATAAAAAACAATGATGACAGTGGCCAATCGGCCAAAATGAAGAGAAAGAACCAAAATTAATGATTTCAAAATTCATTAAATATGTTTCTTTTACTTTTTCCAAAAAGGTAAAATCAAAGTGTGTTGTAAAAGTTTCCTTTAATACCCACAACCACTTCCATCAACTAGGTTGACTAGTGATGTAAGTTGATGGGTCCCACACTTAAATTCAAAATTGAAGTTGGGTGAGACAACACACTTCGGGGTCGGGTTCATTTAATCCGATTAAAGGAATTTTCCATCCCAACGTAATTAAATCTAATTTAATTAAATAATTATGCCTCGTAAAATTATTACGGAAATCGCTTACGAATTATTTCTAAATTAATTCATTCGCTTGAATTAAAATCCAATTTTAATTATGTATTGAAATCTAATTTCAAATAATATATCTAATATATTATTTTAGCCCAATTATATAATTAAATAGTAAAATCTAATTTAAATATTAAATTTATTTTACCGATTAATTCTAAATTAATCGCATTCTCTCCTCTCGACGAATTTAATCCCAGATAAATTCTCGACGCAATTAATCCCAGATTAATTCTTATTGTAATTTATCCAAGATTAATTTTCTCTCTTGATATTAATCCCAGATTAATTTTCTCTCTTATAATTAAGCCCTGATTAATTTTCTCTCTCATAATTAATCCCAGATTTATTTTTGTTCGAGTCAAATATCATCGGTGAATCTTTGGGATGCGACCCAAGAGATCCCTGGATATGTTGGCAGTAAATACGGTTATCGGACTATCTGAATATGTGCGTACCCGGTACCATGTTCTTACCGATTTACAAGACATGGTTGGCTTCTAGCAAAACACCATGCCTACCCAATTCTCTAGAAATATTCTTTTACGGAATACAAGATCATTGTCAGGCGTAGTATACGTAGTATTGCGTATTACGATCCAGTATAGGATGTCACATGTTAGGCCTGGGGCAGGAGTTTTGTCTGCCCCGTTTGAAGCATATATCATATCACTAGCAACTAGTCTCTTTATGATTGGAAAGTCATGACCTAGTCATACTTCCCCGATGGCTATAGCACTTAGAGTACCGGTTCTGTATCCATGCGTGATCATCATCTCCATGTGACTGAAGTGATACTTTCTTCTTGACATTACACCCAATACAATACGATTCTCAGAATACCTAGTGTTGGATAATATGACCCATAGCGTCACTATTTGCACAGAACATTGTGTTGCTGTAGCAAAATTAACTATGTAACAAGGAAATTGCACTCTCATCATTTGTGATTAGATCACCATAGATATATAAATGAAGAGAGGTCCCTATGATTAGTTCCTGGATTGAGATGATATGAGACAGTATCAGTCCACGAAGGATAATCATTAATATCCCTAGCCGTAGTATTATCGAGGCTGGACATCGATAATGCGGAATAGGCTAGTATTGCACTTGTGCGCGTTGTGAGGGCACAACAGCATAGTTCTCATATATATAAGTATTGGATACTTGTGCAAGTGCGATAGGAGGTCGTGTTTCACACCGATGGTACGGGAAACAGCTTCGCTCTGGATAGACCCCTCGGATCCCATTGGTATTATGACGATGTGTCTATGGGAGGCCGAAATCAAGGTAGGTGTGTATAGTCTTAACCTGAGACTTACATAGCTAATGCTTACGACAATCGATATACTTAGTTGAGGTCGTCTAGGACTGTAACCGGTTCTGTGTACCCAATGCCGGGTATATTGAGAATCGTAGTGTATTGGATGTGATGTCAAGACGGAAGTGTCACTCTAGTCATAATGGAGATGATGTCACGCAGGATACGGTATTGTGCTCTTAAAGTGATGCGCATCCAATCGTGATATTATGACCAGGTCATGAATATCCGATTATAGAGACTAGTTACCAGACATCCGATATGTGTTTCGGACGGGGCAGACACTTATCCAGCCCCAGCCCTAGCACGTGACTATCGATACTGGGCCGATATGCACAATACATTAGTATACTACGCTTGATACAGATCTTAATATTCTTAAATGGATATGTCCGGAGAATTGGGTAGACTTGGTGCTTTGCTAGGAGTCGACCTTGTCTCGTAAATCGGTAGAACGTAGTACTTGGTACGTACGTGATTCGGACACTACCCCGACGACCGTATTTACTGCCAGATTATCCGGGGATCTCATGGGTCGCTTCCCGATAATCCACCGATGACGCACAACTCGCACTCTTGAATAATCTGGGATTATAAAAGAAGAGAAGAAAATTAATCTAGGATTAATAACGGAGATATTTATCTGGGATAAAATGTCGTCTAAAGAGAGAGAACGATTAATTTGGAATTGATCGATGAATTAATATATTCGATATATTAAATGAAATTAGATTTCGACGCGGAATTAAAATTAGATTTTAATTCGGGCAAACGAGTTAATTTAGAATTAATTCGTTAGCGACGTAATAATAATTTCGCCAGGCGCAATTATTTATTTAAATTCGATTGAATTAACGTCGCGACGTAAGCTCGGTATTTCGGAAATATCGAACCCGAACGCGTGAGTGCACGTGGGCCCACTTTCATTTGGAAACGTGTGGGGCCCACATGACACATGTCATGTTATGCATTAACTTTGACACATGTCATGTTATGCTATTGACACTCTAATGCTTTGCATGGAGATTGTGTGCATTGCACTCAATGGTAATGCAATGGAAATGAAGTGTTTGACACTCTAAGCCTTTGCATGATTTGTGTCATAATTTATTATTTGTTTAATGAAATTATGGCATAAATATAAATTGATTTTTGGTAACAAAATTAAGGTAATACATTACACATCTTCTCTCTCATTTCCTCTCTTCCTCTCACGAAAATGGACTGGTTTGGAACTGGTTTTGGGCGTGAGTTAAAGGGAAGCAAAGAGTGATTCTCATGGTGAGAAATCAAGTGCTAGCACACACAGTCTTGCGAAGGTGGTAGGGAGGTTCGACCATGAGACGGGATCCATCCGACGAAGCTAGGAGCTCCGTTTCTCATCTCAAATTTCTGTTTTTGGAGGCAGTGGACTGCATGCAGTGGAGCTCAAAGGCAGTGCGTTTTTTGGGCATCATTCGTCTCCAAATCGACATAACCGATCAATGTGAGTATTCCGCTACCTCCGTTGATGTATTCACGCATGTTTCATGACTTGTTATTTGATCTTGGGACCTTAAAAATTACCAACAATGGCATCATGAGCTAATGTTGCAAGCATGAAATTTGTAGGGCTTAAAATTTGGGTAATGTTTTGTTGAGCATGATTTGAATAAATTGCTTGTTTGAGTATGCTTATAACATGTTTAAATTCATTTTGGTTGGACTAATTTGATGAAAAATGATTTAGAATTATTTTCCCCAAATTTTTGCATCTTGGCCGAATATGTGACTAATATTGGGTATTTTGATTTTGAGCATGATTTGGTTAAATTGATTAATTGAGCATGTTTAAATGATCTTTAATTGAAGATTGATTTGATCAATTTCAACAAAATGGATTGGATCAATTTTGCCCAAATTGGAAGTGTTGGCCGTGTATGATATGTTTGGAAATTTGGAATTTTTTATTTTTGATTCATTGGATGGGTTGTAAATGTTGATGGATGATGTTAATTTGAAGTCAATTAGATTGAATTTTGAATTGAACATAAAATCCCCAAAAATTATCACCTGGCCGAATGTGTATGTATTTTGGATTCTTGGAATTTTTGATTTATGATTCATTTGATGAGTTGAAATCATTTTTTGATGTTAATTTGAATAGAATTGGATTGGATTTCGAATTGGACAAAAACCCAAAATCCTTGTGTTTGCCGAATGTGTATGCCCTTTATTGTCTTGGTATTTTTGATTTTGATAATTGGATGTATTGGAAATCATTCGGGATATGTATTTAATGTCGAATGCGGATTAATTGATTGAAACCGAATTGGACATGAAATCACTCCCTTGGCCGGACCTTTAAGCATGAGAGGGTTTGATCTTCAATTTGTGTGTTGGACATATGATAATGAATCAAGCATGATTAATTGGACTAATATGGTGTTTTAGAAATGTTGATTTAGTTGATTGATCATGTATACACTTTGGTAATTAACTTGGGAAAGTTGGATTTTTTGAATTTAATTATTTGGGCCTAATTTTGGAATTGGATTTAAATGTTGTATTTGGGCCTATTGGGCTTGATTTATCAAGTTTGGTTTAGGCCAAATGGATTGGATCCCATTGGGCCCAAAACCTTGACCATAAAGCCCAAATGCGACTTAATGAACCTTTAAAGTTCAATTGGGCCCAATTTAATTGACGTTGGACGTTAATCGGTCTTTGAGACGCGTTACGATTAGATTTGGAATTTAGATCGTAAAAGGTTTATTAAATAAAAGTGTAATATTAATCTAGAATTGAATAGTGAATTAGTATTAAATACATGTTAAATTAGATTTAATGATGTAGTTTAATTTAATTCATGAATTCGTACTTTAAGTACTTATTCGCAAAAACGAGTTTGACTCGAACAAAATCAAATCGTTGTTTGAACATTGGATGATCACTTAATTATCAGATTAATTAATTTGATTAGATTGATTGATAGCATGCTTATGTGTGTGAATACATGGTTGTGTTGAATGAATAATGTATATCGGATGGATATTAGTCGGGTGGGCAATTTTAGAAATTGTTGTAATAAATTCGATTTATTAAATTGGACCTGCGTGTCCAGCCTTATCACCTTCTTTCTCTTTGTATTCTCTTCTCACCTATTCCCCTCTATGTATATGAGGTTTCTTTAGAAGTGTAGTGTAACGGGTAGAAGTAATACTAGTGCTAGCTTGAGTGAGAAAGGGAGAGATTTGATCTAGGATCAATGTGTTAAGTATCCATCCGCATATCATTATTATTTTATTTCATAGTCGCTTTATTATGTATTTAGAATGCATGTTTAAGGGTGTAGATGATGAGACCTAACAAAGATAATTAAATTGGTAGCCATTTGCACGCGAAAACCCTCGTTAAATATCAAGCGTTTATTTTCCTTCCATTGAGTGATTCTTACTCAAGATCCGAGATTGGCAGGGGTTGTTGGCCAAAGTCAAGCCTTGTCGTCAAAGATGTGTTTTAATCACGAGGCTTTGTTCCATATCGGTGTCGTGTCCAAGTTGTGGTTTTTGGCCAAAGTCAAGACCACTTCTTGTCCATTGACATTGATTACGAAGCTTCCATGTCAATGGGTCCGCGCTTGACTGGGATCATTAGGTTTGTTGTGCCAAAGCCAAGGCCTAGTTGATTTAGAGGAAAAAGGTTAGGGTATACATTCGATGTATAGGCATATATAAGATATATGTTTGGGACTTGGATGTCCACCTACTGGATCTAGGAGTTGGATTAGATCCATTGATCTTCGAGATCTACCTAGTTAATTATCATACATTTGTTGGCCAAAGTCAAGATTGTGTGATATTTAACGGGATCCTAGCCCACTAGGAAACACGGTTTCCCGAGTACTCGACGGAGGGTTAAGGCTCGACGAAAATAGTGGGAGGCAAGTATTGAATTTGCAACATTCGTTCGAATACTCGCTAAACACGCTCATTTTATTTTACTCGTCATATTAATCAAAAATTAGTTGGACTAATATTTTATGTTGTTTTTAAAAATATATATAGTTGGACTATATACAAACTGATTCAATATATAGTTGATTTTGTAATTGGATTATAGTAATCAATATAATTGAATTAAATGATAGTTGATTAGATTATAGTAATCAATATTAAAATTATAGTTGATTAAATAATTGGATTATTGTAATCATTATAATAAATAGTACCTTATTAAATTGATTAAATAGTTGGACTATTAAAATCAAGATAGAATGAAAGGTTGAATATTTAAATATATAATCCTTGGATTAAATGTTTTAAATGATTTAATTTTCAATTGGAATTAATAATAGGTTAAATTATTTGATAAATAACTTATTATGACTAAGCCCATATTAAGCAAATAGTAGAGCATAAAGTCTTTGGAAGATTTATGTGATGATGACTTTAGTGCTAATTAATATACTATAATAAATCTATCTTTAGATTTAAAAGTATTAAAGTTTGCAATGGGCAATTAGCACAAGGTTACATATCATTTCGATATTCTAAAACCCAAGGCTTGGCCAAAGGTTTGTGAAATATTGAAAAGATAATTGACATATCCCAAAGTGACTACCATTTGGATATGGAAGACACGAAGGAATTAAAGATAGGGCGAGGCTCTAACTTTAAAAATATTTGTCAAAGTTATATTTACTACTAGTATTGAAATTGGATTTTAAATACTTAGTGTGGTACATAACAGATATATGTATTGACGTTCAGAATCCGCTGTGAGCTGGATACTGGCTTCAAGCTGAGATTTCTCTGCGAATTGGAAACAGGACGAAAGTCGCTGTTTCGACCGTAGATACCTAATTTAGGAACTACCCTTTGGTTATGTACTTAAATTAGGAAATGTTATAATGTAACTAGTTTGACTAGAGACATTATCTGTATATCAGTGTTTAATCCGATGCGGATAAAACCTTTATATCTAGAACACTAAAGTGTTTCATTATATAAAGATGATACTGAGATAAATACATTGGATGTAAATAACAGAATTTATATTTTTAATATAAATAAAATCTCAAACATATAAATGACAAATAAATAGCTCAAATTGATTTGATCAATAGAGACTTATTTGTGGCATTGTTGTCTAGGACACATTTAAACGAGACTCGTATATCCACACTTTGAAGAATGGGTACTAGGACTGATTTGACTATTCAAATAAGGCTGCGAATCTAGTTTATTAGGTAAAGTACCTAAAATACTATTTACTTGGTAATAGTGAAAGGCCACCGATCTGTTAGCCCTATTCATGGTGAAGAAGTGGGCCCATATCTAGCTAGGGTAGATGTGAACATGAATATTTCGTGACCTTAACGGATGTAGCATCACGTTGTGGTTATGTGTTTCTTTTGAAGAACACAGATCAGAAACTTTTGAAGTTTCGACACGAAGAAAACAAACAGATCGGCTATAGTGTTATTCCGCCACGGTAAGACCGAAATGGAAAATACTTAAGCAGTAAGTTTCATATATAAATGAAAGAGTACGGTATTCTTTCAGATGAGGACTCCTCCCGAGACACGTCAGTTTGACGGTGTGTCCAAACTAAAAACCGAATTTTGTTGGACATGATAAGGTTTATCACGAGTCGCTCTGAGCTACCATTTCCTTCTAAAAGATATGTATTAACAGTGCAAAACTTATTTAGAATAAGGTTCCATATAAATCTGTTTGACAGATATCATATAGGATATGAAAGGAAAGAAACAGAGTTTCTCATTCCTAATAATTTGGGTATGCCAGGCATAACGTTTGGATGATACCAAACTAAAAAACCCAAATTGGATAAGTGCCAATATAGGTTATCCTAAGGGAAACCATAAGTATAGTACTTATAATTCTCACATGAGAACAATGTGATTGTTGCTCACCATGTGGTTTTTCCTGAGAGGAATACTGATATGCAGTGGTCAGTGGGAGGATAGTGATACTCGATGAAAATCGGAGTAATACTGTTCATGGCACGAAGTCCTAATGGAACACATACAGTTCATCAATGATGAATCTGTACCATTAATCTTCGAATACACAAGAACTGAGTAGATCGGATAGAGTCAGAAAACAACCTAAGGTATGGGTTTCTGATCTAACCTCATTAAGATGTCAATCTTATGGAGGTATATCCACCGACTACGTTTTGAGGAAGTGATACGAGGTATCGACTCCTTAACATGGCAAAGTGCCATGAGTCCGAAATGGATTCCATGTATAACAACTATTTTGGATACTGGTTGTTGTACCACAAGGCATTGTGCCTATGGTGCATTAAACGTCTTCAAGGAAGACATACATGGAAGGCAACATACCCACGTACAAAGCTGGGCTTTTGACGGAAAGGTATCGTTATCAACATTGTGTTAATAACGGTTCAACCTTTTAACTGTTGCCATGGTAAATCCATTTTGAAAATGCTTGAAAATAACTATATATTTCATTTATGAAATATGTCAGCTATAAATCAAAATCGCTTTCCTGAAAAGGAAACCTTTTGGAGGATGTTTACAACATCCTGACGATTTTGTATAACCGACAAACCAGGTTTGCGGATTATTCGATCCATGTTTGGATTGATGCAAGCATAAGGTTCTTGAACTGTCGTTTTGAAATAATCATAATGGTTTATGATTTGACTCAAAACGAAATAATTCTTGTGTATATAAGGAGGTTAGTGGGAGCGCACTGACAGTTAAATTCCCATATAGCAATAGGTGAAAGCTTGGCTTTCATAGATATTCTTTCATAGAAATTCTCCGTAGAATTCTGGAGTAACAACCTTTATTCAAGGAATAATCTACTGGGATAGATTTGGAGTTTGTTAACACTCTCTGGGAAATAGTACATTTAAAATGTACTTGTAATGGTGTCTCATACGCTTCGAGCATATGGAGTCACAATCGGGTCAATCCAAGTGATAGTCACTGGATTGAAGTTAAGAACATCTGTTAGTATCTCTGAGAACTAAAGATGCTATCTTTACTATGGAGAAGGAGAACTTGAAGTGACTGGGATCACTGCAGCAAGTTTCCAAACGATTAAATACTGCTGCGGTAACTATAGTTTGAATAACGGGACAGTGAGCTAGAAATCTTCCGAGCAAGATAACTGTTGCCGAATAAACAACTAATGCGGATTATTGCTGCAGCTGAGGCAGCAATAGAAGCCATTTGGTCGATAATAAATCTAATTAGATTAGATATAGTTTCTGTTAGCAGCTGAGCTAGGCGTCAGCACAAGGCTAAAGAATTAAATGTCTCATCGACGATCCAGATATATACTCTCTATATCATCTGATTCGTTCGGATCATACATCGTGGTGTGATGATGATCGTATAAATCGCGAGACGATAATAAACAAATCCGCTGACGAAACATTTCCTCAGCAATTTGAGCGACACTACATACATAGTTCGGGTGTAGGACACTTGAGTGACTCGCTACGTGCCAAGTGGGAGATTGTTGGATAATATGACCCATAGCGTCACTATTTGCACAGAACATTGTGTTGCTGTAGCAAAATTAACTATGTACAAGGAAATTGCACTCTCATCATTTGTGATTAGATCACCATAGATATATAAATGAAGAGAGGTCCCTATGATTAGTTCCTGGATTGAGATGATATGAGACAGTATCAGTCCACGAAGGATTAATCATTAAATCCCTAGCCGTAGTATTATCGAGGCTGGACATCGATAATGCGGAATAGGCTAGTATTGCACTTGTGCGCGTTGTGAGGGCACAACAGCATAGTTCTCATATATATAAGTATTGGATACTTGTGCAAGTGCGATAGGAGGTCGTGTTTCACCGATGGTACGGGAAACAGCTTCGCTCTGGATAGACCCCTCGGAATCCCATTGGTATTATGACGATGTGTCTATGGGAGGCCGAAATCAAGGTAGGTGTGTATAGTCTTAACCTGAGACTTACATCGCTAATGCTTACGACAATCGATATACTTTAGTTGAGGTCGTCTAGGACTGTAACCGGTTCTGTGTACGCCAATGCCGGTATATTGAGAATCGTAGTGTATTGGATGTGATGTCAAGACGGAAGTGTCACTCCAGTCATAATGGAGATGATGTCACGCAGGATACGGTATTAGTGCTCTTAAAGTGATGCGCATCCAATCGTGATATTATGACCAGGTCATGAATATCCGATTATAGAGACTAGTTATCAGACATCCGATATGTTTTTCGGACGGGGCAGACACTTATCCAGCCCCAGCCCTAGCACGTGACTATCCGATACTGGGCCGATATGCACAATACATTAGTATACTACGCTTGATACAGATCTTAATATCTTAAATGGATATGTCCGGAGAATTGGGTAGACTTGTGCTTTGCTAGGAGTCGACCTTGTCTCGTAAATCGGTAGAACGTAGTACTTGGTACGTACGTGATTCGGACACTCCGACGACCGTATTTACTGCCAGATATCCGGGGATCTCATGGGTCGCTTCCCGATAATCCACCGATGACGCACAACTCGCACTCTTGAATAATCTGGGATTATAAAAGAAGAGAGAGAAAATTAATCTAGGATTAATACGGAGATATTTTATCCGGGATAAAATGTCGTCTAAGAGAGAGAACGATTAATTTGGAATTGATCGATGAATTAATATATTCGATATATTAAATGAAATTAGATTTCGACGCGGAATTAAAATTAGATTTTAATTCGGGCAAACGAGTTAATTTAGAATTAATTCGTTAGCGACGTAAATAATAATTTCGCCAGGCGCAATTATTTATTTAAATTCGATTGAATTAACGTCGCGACGTAAGCTCGGTATTTCGGAAATATCGAACCCGAACGCGTGAGTGCACGTGGGCCCACTTTCATTTGGAAACGTGTGGGGCCCACATGACACATGTCATGTTATGCTTAACTTTGACACATGTCATGTTATGCTTATTTGACACTCTAATGCTTTGCATGGAGATTGTGTGCATTGCACTCAATGGTAATGCATGGAAATGAAGTGTTTGACACTCTAAGCCTTTGCATGATTTGTGTCATAAGTTTATTATTTGTTTAATGAAATTATGGCATAAATATAAATTGATTTTTGGTAACAAAATTAAGGTATTACATTACACATCTTCTCTCTCATTTCCTCTCTTCCTCTCACGAAAATGGACTGGTTTGGAACTGGTTTTGGGCGTGAGTTAAAGGGAAGCAAAGAGTGATTCTCATGGTGAGAAATCAAGTGCTAGCACACTACAAGTCTTGCGAAGGTGGTAGGGAGGTTCGACCATGAGACGGGATCCATCCGACGAAGCTAGGAGCTCCGTTTCTCATCTCAAATTTCTGTTTTTGGAGGCAGTGGACTGCATGCAGTGGAGCTCAAAGGCAGTGCGTTTTTTGGGCATCATTCGTCTCCAAATCGACATAACCGATCAATGTAGTATTCCGCTACCTCCGTTGATGTATTCACGCATGTTTCATGACTTGTTATTTGATCTTGGACCTTAAAAATTACCAACACCTAGAAGAGGCTACACATAACCTATTAAGCCCTGGACGACCAAAACCAAAGTATACTGATTGTCACAAGTATTAGCGGTGCAAGTCTCAGGTTAAGACCAAATGTACCTACCCTGATTCAGATTCGCATAGACACCTAGTTCATACTACCAATGGATTCTGAGGGGTCTATCCAGAGCAAAGCTGTTTCCGTACCATCGGAAAAAAGAACCTCCTATTACACTTGCATGAGATCCAATAACCAAATATATGAGACTATGCCTTAGCGCTTCCTTAACACACACAAGTGTAATACTAGTCTATTCGCGCATTATCATGTCCCTTCTCGATAATACTACACTAGGGATATTTAATGATTAAACCTTAGTGGATTAGTACTATCTCATATCTTATTAATCCGGTACTAATCACATGGACTTTTATCATTTATATATCTAGTTAATCCAATTACAAAAGATAAAAGAGCAATTTCCTTTGTCACATAGTTAATTTGTACAACAACACCATGTTCTGTACAAATAGTGATGTTATGGGTCATAATTATCCAACAGTTATAAAATACGATAATTAGGTAGGTTCCCAACCAATTTATGATATAAATCACAATATCTTGATCATTGGGTTGGACAATCAAACATGCCATAGCTTATGCTAGTTGTTGTGGACACCCAATCTTTGCCACTAAGTTATAAGACCACGCCTAAGGGTCGCTGCGTCTTATGACTCAGAAAAGTCAAACCATTGTCAATAGTACGATTTAGGGACAAATTGGTATTGGTCAGTCTCGTAAAGCCTAGTCCTGCCAATACGGTTTAAGCCCTTTGGGTCTATACTTTACAATGGGAGGCAAATTTTAGACTTAAATTATTATTGAGGATTTTAGCAAGTTTAAGTGAATAACTTTCAAATGGATTCCTCCATTGAAAATTCCCCAGAGGGAGGGTGGAGCGAACTCTCTTTAATACCCTTACCTCCTAGGCTCTTATTGCCTTGGTGACAGGAATAAACAATAGATCCTCCAAATTACTCGAACACTTTAAATATGATTTAAGGTAAGCTTTGAATAAATGATTATCTAGATGTCTTCACAACTTTTCCTTTTGGCTATAAAAAGGTAGTGAGTGAAGGAAGACACCGAATCATTATCTAACTCTAGTAATACCTTTGGTTAAATTAACTTTAGTTTGGAAAGTTTTATTAACGCCTTGGTCTCACCCCACTTGTATCTTTTATAATTTATTTTATTAGAAACAAGTGATTTATATTTATTAGCCTTAAAGGTAATAAATATCTAAGTTCATCACGAATTAATTACTTAGCTAAGGGATAAGCAATACACTCTCTATTTCCTTAGAAAGTCTCTAGATGGTTGCACCATAAAATAATCATGCCAATTCTAATCATACATAGAATCATCAAACATATGAGTTTTAATATGTTGGAATTATTTTAGGCAATAAATAACTTTGATTAATATTTAATTATGATATTGCATTTTATTTTAATCAAATAAATTTACTATTCATATTTTTACAGATGCGTGAACTTTAAATGCAATTTTACAATTCAAATCTTAACCAAATCATGCAAAACTTGTGCCTAAAAGTATGTTCAGGGTGTTAGCTTTCCAACGAGCTTTTACACACCCAATTTCGAGTTCAAATTAGAGAGAACTAATCAAAACAAAAACGGCGCGGTGATACCACTGTTGGGAAGCGGCCGCGAGTGCGTAGCGGAAAATTAAAAAATTATGATGCCGTTATCCATTTGCCCAAGACCCATTTGTTTTGATTATTCTACAAGCCTAGGCATGTTACTATATATTCTAAGCATAAAAATATTGGGAAACGACCGCGAGTGCGCAGCGGAAAATCAAAATTATTATGTTGTTTTCCATTTGCCCAAGACCCATTTGTTTTGATTATTCTACAAGCCTTGGCATGTTACTATATATTCTAAGCATAAAACTCATAAAACATGCAAATAACATAAACCTAAGCATGCTAACTATGATAAAAACTCTAAATAAAATAAAGAAAGAAAAAGACTTAATTGAACCGTAGACTCCTCCAATTCTCCCTCCAATCTACAAACTTTTCTCGAACTCAGTAAGCTCTTCCACGTTCCAAAGAGCCGCCCAAGTGTGTGGCCTCCAAAGATGCACACACCAAAGCCAAAACTCAACGGCAAGACTGTGCCTTGAGTGCACTGGTATTTTTCCCTTGGTGCTAGCCTAGGCAAATACCTCAAAACTTTTAACTCGAGGTTCCTCTAGTCAATTAGACTTAAGGATCCTCAAAATTAGTGGCTTAATCTTAAAATTTAGAGTTGCTCACTTATATAAACCCAAGATATGAAAGGTTTTGGTATAAAAAAATTTGTGAAGAATTCTTTGGGTTTATATAGTGCTCCAAAGGCAACAAAGTTAATTAAGAATCCGATGTGGGATAAAAGCTAATTTAATCTTAGACATTGGATCTTAATTTAGTGGTTTAATGAGATTAAAAAACCCTAATAAGAGTTTGGGCCGAATTGGAATTCAAAACAAATAATTTATTTTTACAATTCACGTTACTATTAACGAAAATAGTATTTTTTTTATTCCAATTCCCAAAGTGCCCCTATCGTCATTCACCATTCCTAAGCCACTATGGAACCTCATAAATGATCTGTTCAATAATTAAACACATTGAACCATTTATGAATAATTCCTAAAGCAATCATATATGCTGTTATATTTGTACTGTGCACTGTTAACCATTGATTTCGACTTTGTTATGTGTGACCTTTTGGGTTCCCCTCAAGTTGGACATGAAATGAATCGTCATAATTTAATCGAACATAAATTATCCTCTGATCATATGGTCGTTCGATTTCAATGACCAAGGTTGACATCTAGCAACATGCAAAGGCCCCCAAATGAGAAGGAAATATATATATATACCTATTATGTATGCGATTTACATATGATACGGTCCATTGCATCACTGTATCCCCACCTATTGACCTAGGGTACGGAAAGTGTCTAACCATATGGTCAAAGGTATGATGTTGATAGTGTCATGAATCGTGCTAACCCAAGAATCTCATATGATTCTTCCGCTGTGGCCACAGTCTCAAGCACTGATCACACATATCAACCCGCGAACTGGGATACTACTCTTATAAAAAAATATTATCCGAGAGAGTGGCGATTCTATATTGTATCTTTACAAACTTCATGTGTTTCAACAAATGACCCAATCATACCCTTATGACCAGATCTTTTGAACTGGGGAAGGAGAATGTCAAGTTATTTGATCCACACATAAGATTGTAAAAACCTCAAGTCAAATGACTAGTTATATAATCGATACATGAAAGTTCTCACAGACACATGGGATAAACACTCCATATGAAAACTTTCGGCGGTCAGTTCGATGGACACGAGAAACTCATGATCCATGTGATACACCAAGCGGACGGATCTCCGCTAGAAGCCTTTTAGATCAGCTACCCCACTTAAGGGCGGATTATATCATCATGCTAGTCTCTCTGCTTTGTGAACACCCATATTATTCACAAAACTATGACTATGAAAATTTAAGAGTAATGATTCTCATAAGGCGTGGAAGCCATCGCTTATTACTCCAAGGGCTTTATTTCTGTATTGATGATTCATATAAGTTATGTAAGACATGTATAATAAAGATTTCCATTTTATTAATTAATGAAAATATTACAAATTCATGTACATATAGCCCATCCACAAGTTGGGTATAGGGCATATCCCTAAAAATCTCCCACTTGCACTATAGCCAACTAGTATGAATCTGGACACCATACTCTCGGGTGTGCCTATCATGCTTTTGTTAAGTCAGCCCTTTTGTCAGAGAATCTGCAAGATTATCTTCTGTGGGTATTTTCTCTATAATAACTTCTTTTCTCTCAACAATCTCCCTGATGAGATGAAATCGACTGAGTACATGCTTGGATTTCTGATGGGACCTTGGTTCCTTTGATTGAGCAATGGCACCCGTGTTGTCACAGTACATCGTGACGCCATTCTTTATCGCTGGAAGCACTTCCAGCTCCATGATGAACTTCTTTATCCATACTGCTTCTTTAGCAACCTCAGATGTTGCAATATACTCGGCTTCAGTGGTGCAGTCAGTTGTAGTTGACTACTTTGAGCTTTTCCAACTGACAGCACCGCCATTCAAAGTAAACAAATATCCTATTTGTGATCTGCTATCATCTGTATCGGTCTGAAAGCTCATATCATAGTAACCAATGACTTTCATCTCAGAACAATCTCTGTATGTCAAAAACAAATCCTTAGTTCTTCTCAGATACTTGAGGATTTATTTGACAGCTGCCTAGTGTTGCTCACTAGGATTTGCCGGATACCTGCTCCTTATGTTAAGAGCATAAGAGACATTAGGTCTTGTACATAGTATGGCGTACATGATCGATCATATTGCTGAAGCATAAGAGATCCTACTCATATGCTCTCTATCTGAAGAAGTATGTGGACATTGCTCCTTAGATAAGTTGATTCCATGACAAGTAGGTAAATTACCTCTTTTAGAATCTTCCATTTTTAATCTTTTCAAAACTTTATCTATGTACGTAGATTGAGAAAGTCCTAACAACCTCTTAGATCTATTACGGTAGATCTTAATGTCGAGGATGTTGGCTGCTCCTCCCAAATCTTTCATGTAGAAATTCTGAGATAACCTTTGCTTGGTGGCTTGCATCATGAGAATATCATTCCCGATGATTAATATGTCATAGACATATAATACAAGAAATACAACACATTCCCACTACTTTTCTTGTAAACACAAGGCTCGTCTACATTTTTGATGAAGTCAAATTCTTTGATTGTCTCATCAAATCGTATATTCCAACTTCTGGAGGCTTGCTTGAGTCCATAAATGGATCTTTTAAGCTTGCATACTTTATTATGATCATCCTTAGATGCAAACCCCTCAGGTTGTGTCATATAGACTTCCTCTACCAGGTTCCCATTAAGGAAAGCTGTTTTGACTTCCATCCGCCAAATCTCATAATCAAAGTGTGCAGCTAGTGCCAGTAAAATTCGAATGGACTTGATCATTGCAACAGGCGAGAAGGTTTCGTCATAGTCAATTCCTTGGATTTGTCTATAACCTTTCGCCACCAACCTAGCCTTATAGGTTTGGATGTTGCCTTCTGCATCAGTTTTACGCTTGTAAATCCACTTGTAGCCTATGGGTTTTATCCCTTCAGGTGCATCTACCAAGTCCCAGACTTGATTCTGATACGTAGAGTCTATTTCGGATTTCATGGCCTCAAGCCACTTGACTGAATCAATGTCACGCATTACTTTGTCATAACTGGTGGGATCGTCATTATCAATGACCTGATCATGTTCCTCATCAATATCTTTCAGGCTCATGTCTTTCCCTACCAGACCTTCTGAGTTCATAACCTTGTGGTTGTTCCGTCACTGCCCTTTTGAGGGGCCTGGGGTTTAATTCTATGTTAGTTTTTTCATATCGTACCTCATCAAGGTTAAGTCTACTCCCATTATATTTCTTGAGAAGGAATTCATTCTCTAGAAATTTAGCATTTCGTGAGACAAATGTTCTTTGTTCATTTGGGACATAGAACACGTATGCTCTTAAGTTCTAGGCATATCCTACAAACTTACATTTAACTGCCCTATCATCCAATTTGTTAGTTTGTGTGAGCTTGACATATGCGTCACATCCCTAAACTCTTAGATAACTAAGCCTAGGCGTTTCCCAGACCATAACTCATATGGTGTTTGACTAATAGTCTTGGAAGGAACTTGGTTTAGTAATAGTGTTGCAGTTTCTAAAGCAAGACCCCAAAATGAAATAGGTAGATCCGTGTCTGGCATCATTGATCGGACCATATCTAATAATGTCCGATTTCTCCTTTCGGAGACCCCATTATGCTGTGGAGTTCCCCGAGGAGTCCACTGAGAAACAATGCCATTTTCTCTCAAGTAATCTTGAAATTCGTTGCTTAAGTATTCACCACCTCGGTCAGACCTTAGTCACTTAATACTTTTATTAAGCTGGTTTTCTACTTCAGCCTTGAAGTCTTTGAATTTCTCAAAGGCTTCAGATTTGTACCGCATAAGGTACACATACCCATATCGCGAATGATCATAGATAAAGGTAATGAAGTAGGAGAATCCACCTCTAGCAGTGACTGACATTGG
>SKCR01050381.1:0-39166 GCA_019454045.1 Zanthoxylum bungeanum
CATGCAAATTTGTAAAACAAGCCTAGAAAGTTCTATCTCAATTGATTTTGCACAAAACCAATTGGTATACTCACAACCAAAATTATTAGTTAGGAACATCACCCATATCGAATTTTCTTCAAATTAACATCTGACAAAAATAATGGAGCTTGAACCCTGAACCCTCTCAGAACATTTGAATATTGTATATGTTCCATATTCACAAGAAAAAAATCATAGATATCTAGAAACCAAAACAAGTTCAAAAAGCTGTTATCTTCAAATTTAGATCAAGAAAAAAAAAGAAAAATAATTCAAAAGAAAAAAGAAAAGGGCATTGACTTTGTAGCTTATAATTTTCAAATTTACAATTCATAAAAAACTAATATTTTTGAAATTTATTGAAATCGAGCGGAGATGAAGTTGCCATTGAAAATGGTGAGCATGTAGGGGCCTACCATCCATTGGTTTTGATGGTTGAGGAAGAAATTTTCAGATCTCACTTGGGAGGTGTTCACCAATGAGCTATATAAAATATTTTCAAAGAGGAACAATGCCAATCCATTTGAGTTCTTGGTAGCCGTTAGGCAAGAATGAGGCATTGAAGAATATATAAAACAATTCGAGAAATCAATTTTCCAGATCAGTGAATTATCAAAGGAATAATATTTGGTCTATTTTCTAAACAGGTTAGAGAAGAACATCTTGCAGTGTGTTCATATTTTTGAACCTAAGGATATTATGAGAGCCATTGATTTGGCTCGGATGTTGGATAGAGAAATCTCAAGGAGAGTGAAAGACCAAAAGTATGCATGGTCAATGGAGACAACCCTATCCGGTTAGGTAAGGGTTGGAACGGTAGGCTAAGGGAAAAAATAGATCCCATGGGCTTGTTTTTGGGTCAATGTTAAACAAGTCAAGATTAGGGTTTGGACGGTATGGATTGGGTGGGAATCAAATAGCACAAGGATCCTTCTACCCGAAAATCATAGAAATGAGCTCCCCTAGAATGAGTTCAGTTAAATCAACACTCACCAACCCCACGGATGGAGGGAAAAATAGCCAAGGAAACTTCCCATAAAACTCACGAGGAGGTAGAAGTCTCTCATTTCAAGAGTATGTAAAGAAGAGAGATAAGGGTACACAAAGAAGAGAGCTTATGTTTTAGATGTGACCAGACATCCACCCCATTGCATCGATGCGCAGCCAATACACTATAGGTTACGATCTTGGCCGACTAGCAGGATGGGGAAGAAGATTACGAGGAAGTAACAAATCCAGAAACATAAGGATAGACTGTATGTACTGAACTGATCAATCAGATGCTGGAATTGCTCATTTACTTAGTGTAGGAAAATTTTTCTAAATATGGTGTATAATGAATATATATAGGAAATGAAGGGATATAATCTTTAATTGAAAATGTTAAATCCTTAGGTTTAAAAGGAACAATATGTTCTTTAAGGGGAAAGAACATAACCATTAGGGTGAAAGGATTCCATGGAGGGTTATAACCCTTAAGGAATTGTCTTTGTTGACATAAGGGTACCTTTTCAAAGGTAACCCTCCATGTTTATAAATAAGGCCTTGGATTCTTATATCACTTCACTTAATTTTTCTATAATTTCTTTTACAAGTTTAGGCATATTAGGAAGTCTTAAATTTTCATAACCAAGAGAGTTTCCACCATTTGTCTTTGTTCAAGTTCTTGGAGAAATGAGTATCATTTCTACAACAAACAATCAAGTAATCATGAGAGAACATTAGCCACAATGAATCCATAGAGCACTGAGGCGGGGCTAATATGTTCTTAAGGATAGATGCAACTCGACTTGGTTTAATAATCATCTTCTTCTTCAACACATTTCCATATTTTTTTCTTGTTTTTTCAAGTTCTATGTTCATGTTTTATAATAAGAGTTTTGATTGTATGATGCATTTTAAATTTGATTAATAACCAATATAGGACAACAATCTTAAGAACTTAATACTTTCTATGCGTGTTACTATGAATTTTACATGTGTTAATTGTATTCTTCCTGAAAAATGTGTTATGTCCATGAAATTATTGTAGGGGTGTTCGAACGCTCCATGAACGCATAGGTAAAAATTCTATATTTCGCAATTACGTTAGAAAGTGTCTTCAAACGCCACTCAAACATTAATCATCTGGAAAGGTTCATTCGAACGCGTCTTCAGATGCAACTTAAACTCAAGTAATCTCGAAAGTTTTGTTCGAACTCGTTTTCAAAACCTACACTAATATGAACTCACTGGGAAGCTTCGTTTGAACGGCTGAACAAACGTGACACTAACGCAAGTCAATCTTGAATTTTTTAGATTAAAAAGTAAGAACATAGACTTAGATCAACATATATTATCTTGGTAATTATCATATGATATACATGTTATAGCTATGGAATTTGGTATTATAGAATATATGTAGTAATATTAACTAATGAAATCATATACTGAATTTTATAAACTTGGTAGTATAGGTTTAAGTTAATAATAGGGCATTTAATTACCACAAGATATCTTTAATGTGATAAGTTGAAAATTACTTGTTAACTGTGTTGTTGTATACTTGGTTGAGAATTAAAAGTGTAGCTATATAGAAATAATTCCATCCAAGCTTGATTAAATTTTTACACACACACACACAATCAAACACTATCTCTCATGTATTTGAATTTTACTTTACTTGTAGATTGGAGTGTAACACTAAGATTGAACGCCTAAGATATTCTATTGAGAATATGATTAAGGAAATTTTGTCAATAGGGCAAGAAGAGCCTAAGTGGGTAGGGGTTTAAGGGGTTACACCGAACCCCCTCGTCCTCTTGGAATTTTCTTTATTCACTTATCATAAGAAACCTTAGTCACAAATTCAAGGACTTGTGTTATTTGGTATTACTGTCCAAGATAACAACAAGTGGACTCTTAGTGTAACACATAAACAAGATCATACAGTTGGTCGTTGTGTGATTTATCTTTTATAGACTTATTGATTACTGTTTCATTTCTAGTTACACATGGCTAGTGGAAATATCACAAGACGGTCGCTCATAGAGAGAAACCAGATAAGTTTGGTGGAGCAAACTTCAAACAGTGGCAGAGAAAAATTATGTCTATCTAACAACACTGCAGTTGGCTAAGTATCTCAAGGAGGATCCCCTGGGTCCTGTCTAGGGAGAAAAAGAAACAACCAAGCAATTACGAGTTCAGACATGGTCGTCAGACGACTTCTTGTGCAAGAACTACCCATTGGTAGGGCTTGACAATACATATACAATGTGTATCAAGGCATGGCTTCTGCGAAGATTCTATGGGAATCTTTAAGAAGAGGTACAAAACAAAGGATGCCGATCAAAAGAAATTTATTGTGGGTAGGTTCCTGGACTATAAAATGGTAGATTCAAGAACAGTAATGTCTCAGTTGGGTGAATTACAGTTGATCATTCATGAAATATTGGATGAGGGAATGACTTCGGAGTGAATAGTTCTCAGAGTGAATTGATCTTGAAAGGCTTGATCTCGAAGTGGCATCACTTCATAGTGATGTCAATCCGAAATCATTACTTTGAGTTGTGAAGCTAGTGTCCGAGTATCTTCAGGGGTCCAGGGGTTCTGAAGATCATCATGACTTCTCCCGTATGCTAGTATTGTATATTTAATAATACTACAACATGTGTCATAATTGCCTTGGACCTTTGTCTTTCTAGCACAATTCAACGAAGGAAACTTGTCGAGGAAGATTCATTAGTGTGGTGACACGTGGCTTATAGAGTATGGCTGGAATCATGCATTTATAGGTAGTTATTGGATAAGAATTATATGTAACAACCATCTATGTTAGAAACACACGTATTGCAAAAAATTATAAAATTATAAAAAAAAAAAACTCAATATATTATATGCACAATACAATTAGAAATGGATCCAAATTCCATGTTGAGTAGGCTACTTTTTTCCCCTTATTTTAAACAAATTCACAAACTTCATTGTTATTAGTAATAAAATTTCAGGAGCTTTAGGTTTCGTTTGGTTGAAACGTTACGTTAGCGTTAACGCTAGTATTAGAGCGCTAGCTCCTCTAAACACGTTAGCTAACGTTAACGTTAATGTTAAGGCTTACAAAATCATAATTTCACAATATGAGATTATTTTCTTAACGTTGTCTTTTACTCTAGCGTTTATTCATAACTTATAAATTAACATATACTCTCAATGTAATACTCATTATCCAAACGTACTATTATATGTTTGTGGAACAAGATTCCCTCTGGTGCTGCTAAGTAGGTTGATATTTGTTTCAATTCCAATAACGTTGGATGGATGCACGTACGTACGGTCATCGGGTTCGCAAGTATATTGGGTATCTAGCTACTAACTGGTGTTAGCTATAATAAGAATGTTGAGGAGGATTTGAACCTCATAACTTATAAGGTATTGTAGAAATATAGATAATAAAATATCAATTTTATATTATAGTCATCTTAGGATTAATTTAATCACATGCTGTGTAGAGAATTCATTTGCCTAAGTCTTGGAAGATGAGGCATAAAATATGGTAGAGAGCTACTCAAATCCACATGGAGTATAGGCTATTAAAATTGATTAAATAAAAGAACTTATAAAGAGGGTGATCTGAATTGTCTTAAATTTTTGTGATTCCATATGAGTTCTTGAAATATGACCTCTATCGGTATACTTAAAATTTGAAATTTCATTAGATCTGAAGACTTAAACTTGGCACTAATTTTGAGATTGCAACCACTCGTCTTAGTCGATGTCCAATGACTACTTCTCTATAAATATGGCTGGAGTTTATCATAGACATTTTTGACCGATAATCAATCGATTTCGGACTTATGATTTCTCAAAAATTCTTTCGATTTCACCTTTTAGTCTAATTTTAATTTTTCAATATATTTTTGGAGTTTTAACTGATGATTTTATATGAAAAAGAGAAAGATTTTATTAAAAATGATTCAAAAATATGAAAATATGCTTTGACTTAAATTAATTATTATCGGAATGATAAAACTCTTAAATTGTTTAGTAATTTTTAAGTACTAAATGATGACATTTAGTGAGTTTTGAAAAATTTTGAGAGACATTTAAAAAAAAGAAAAAAATTAATCCTATCAAATAAAATATCATATTATCTTTCTCGATAAATTTTAGATTTTTTTGAATAATTTTATATTAATTTCTGATTATTTTCGATTAACAGTAAATAAATAATGATTTATTATCGATTCAAATTAAATTACCCAAATTCATGATGAGTTGAAAGTCCTAATTTCTCACTGTTTTTTCTCCTCCGTTCTTGATTATGGTACTGAAACTCTCAAGTGATAATTGAAGCCGCAAGGATGTACGGCCAAAAATATGATTAAAAAACATGCACGTATAAAATTAGAACAAAAAAAAAAAAAAAAAAACAGCATAATTAATAAATAAGATGGAGGCACGATAGCTTTGAAAAACAATAAATCTTCTCCTCATTATTATTATTATTACCAACTGCAGATGATACATATTACTAGCTGTAGGACATCACATCACTCTAGAGCTAGGTGCTAGAGGAAGTGTTAATTAATAATTTTAAAGTGAGGTTGCTTCATTTTTTATGATACATACTAAAAATCTTCTCCTTCTTATTATTATTAATATTAACTGAAGATGATACATACTACTAGATGTCCATTAATTTATAATTAGGACATAACATGATCATCACATCATCATCACATGACTCTAGAGCTAGTGCTAGAGGAAGTGTTAGTTATTTATTAATAAACGTAACTAATTAAACAAGTGAAGAGAAGACAAACAAACATAACACATAGCAAAATGATTTAAAGAGCATTGCAAAGACAGGACCAGAGTCCGATGTCAATATCAGCAACCAAACCAACAGCAGCCTCAACAACTCCTGTAAGTATTGCTGGAATTGCATGAAGGGTTCCAGTAACATTGGACAGAACTGGGCATATGATCTGATCAAGTGGTAATTGTACTTCCACGTCGCAGAGGAATGGGTTAATGAGTGGGTTAGTTTTAGTGTCAATTGGGCAAATGAAAGACCCTAAGGAATCTGTGTAACTGATAACTTTGGGAATGCCTGGGCATGTTAAGCTGACCTTAATGTTGGCTAATGGTGGGCAGGTTTTGCCCAACTCTGGGTTTCCAGTTGAAGAGCAAAGTAATTTGCCATGGATATTCACTAAGGATATATCTTTGCCACCAACGCTGTAGCCATGTGCCACTGAGGCAGCTGTGGCAATAACAGCAAGGAGAGCAAGCAGGACTTTGCTTGAAGCCATGGATGTTTGAGAGCTTTAGTTTGTTTTGTTTGTTGTTAAGTTGGCAACTGATGAGCAATTGCTATGGAACCCCTGTAGTATTTATAGGCTCGAGGTGGTGATGGGAACAGTTGACACACTATAAGAAAAAGAAAACAGACATTTAGCATTCAAATTTTTAGCGTAAACTCACAATTATCCATATTTACAAGCTCGTTTTTTATTAATTAATATCATATACTCCATGTGAATTTGAGTTGCATGCACTCTACCTTATATTACGCCTCAAGCTTCCAAGGCTCTGTGTTAATTAATTCTCTATACACGCATGTGATTACAGTACTCCTAAGATACATATGATATGAAATTGATTATTTTATTACCTTTATCTAGAAGACTTTTTAAGGTACGAGGTCCAAATCCTCCGGACCTCCACAACATTCTTATTATTAGTTAACACTAAGGCTAGCTAGCAATTTGCTACTTAGTTGCACCAAAGGGATTAATGTTCCACAAACATATAAAGCTTCTGAGCTTGCCTGAACAGACCGACTAATATTTCACTATAGATCAACATGATATTTAGATCTCTTATTGAGTTTTTTATAATCTTTTATTTTATGTATATTTATAATAATAGATAATTTAGATTTAATTACATATAATTCTTATTCAATAACTACTAATCACAATTTATTAAAAAAATTCAATACAAAATTCAACTCATTACTAAATCTAAATCCCCGAATATTATGCAAGTGGAAATTGAAAAGAGACAATGTAATGCTTACTAACTAAAAAGTAATTCGATTTCCATTAGACATGGGCATCGACAAACGAGGTATTTTGCAAGCTCACAATCGATTACTTCATTTTTTCGTATAAATAATAAAGCAAGTTGATAAAGATAATGGAGTTAGATCCGCTAGTTCAGCTCTCAGTTACACACTTTTTTTTTTTTTTTTTTTTTTTTTTGTTGTTGTGCTGCAACAGAGCTAAACTATTGGATTAATTTGTATGCATTTTATAATAGCATAGAATTCCGCATGTGATATTCTTTAATTGTATGCACGTGTCAATAGCTTTTTAACTGGAAAGTTAGCTCGAGAGTGATGATTATCTTAAATTTATACAATTCTATGTGGATATGTTATTACTTATCTCTCTAGTACTCCGTCATAGATCGGTTCACTACAAGAAAATAAATTTTTAGCGTCCAACCTTTTAACATCGAAAATATTTTCAAAGCTAATAAATCATCTAACGTCGATTTTAACATTCGACGCAAAATATTAAATTTTTAGCGTCGTAAAATTCTTTTCGACGTTAAAGGTCAACCATTTAGCGTCGAAATTACTATTCGACGCTAAAATGTTAACATTTAGCATCGAATTATAAAATCGACACTAAAAGTTGAACATTTTGTGTCGCTATTATTTTCGACGCTAAAAGTTTCTGACAACACCACCGACAATCCTTTCACCTTTAGCGTTGAATATTAAAATCGACGTTAAAAGTCGAACTTTTTACGTCGATATTATTTTCGATGCTAAAGGTTTCTGATAACTCCATCGATAATCTTGTTACCTTTAGCATCGAAAATAAAATTCGACATATAAAAAGCTTAACATTTAGCGTCGAATTTTCCATATTCGACGCTAAAAGGTTATTATTAAATCCCAAAACCAACATCACTTATTCTCCTCTAGTTTCTCTCTCCTATACAAGTTTTACTCACAATTTTCCTACAAATTTTATGTAACACCCCGAAATTATTTTACCCATACTTTAAATTATTAATTTTGGTGTGTTGGAACTTTAGGACTGGATTGTTTAATTTACAAAAGTTAGATTTGAAAATGATAAATGGGATAAGTTTAGGGAGACAATTGATAATTGTCTTGTAGTATAAAAAAAATAAAAAAAAGGAAAACCTAATTGCATTCCTTCTTTCCACTTTACAGCAGCCGAGAGAGAGAGAGAGAGAGAGAAGAAGAGAGAGAGAGAAATAGGCGAGGGAGAGAAGAAAGAAAAAAGAGAGATTTGGCCCCAATCCGTCCAATCCGGAGCCGATCTCGATCGGGTCTTTTAAGGAAAAAGTAGATCTCGACGAGAGGATTCTTTTAGTGGTGGTTTCATCTCCGGAAACTTCCTATTTTCGTAGAAATCCCGATAAGAAACTTTTAATGGTTTTTCTTGATTTCCCGTTGATCCGAAACTCCGATTGACAAACCGTCAGCGGCATTGGAACCGGGAGGGGGAGACGAAGATTTAGCCATTGGGAAAATTGGACTCCGACGGTGCGTGGCGCTCACGTGTGCCTTGCGCAGTGGCGCGTGAGGCCCACTCGCGGCCTGGACGAGCGGCACGTGGCCCACACGCGCCTGACAGTTTGTTCGTGTCGACTTCTCGATTCTTCCTCCGTGATTTCCTGACCATTCCGAGTAGTAACGAACCTCCAAATCTTAATTTTCGTATAATTAATCGTTATATTCGGTTTATGCATGTTATATGTTTCGAAATGTAAATAGCTTTAAAGTATGGTTAGTTTACATGCTTAGACCATATAAATTATTACCTTGTGGTTAGAAGTGAATGATGGACTTTATCGAGAAATATGGTCGAGTAAGATTATGTGCGGGAAATTATTGTTAGCCCAAGATTTGGGATAGTAGTGTTGGATTAAATTATGGATGTGTATGTTGTGAATAGAATTTGAATGTAAGTCGATGATTATGGATTTTATAATGGAAGCCCGTATTGTAGACGGAAATTTACCGAAATTTCGTTAGGTTTACAAGAGCGATCGATACGTTTCTTGCATATTTTGTCATCTATTCTAGTTAGGATTATGTTCATTATAGTAAATTCTTTTGTCTCTTTAGGTGATCGTGATACCGTAAGCGGGGATGGTCCTGCTGCATAGTTCCTTTCTCTGTAGTCAGCTCGTCATGTGCGTGGATAAGCTTGTAACATTGATGTTTTCAAAAGTATATAATATGTATGTTTTCTTAAATGAATTTTTAAGGTAATGCATTAAATGATTTTATTTTTATAAAGATTATATTTTGCTATGAAAGTATGGATTGAATATTGGTTATGTTGAAATCAAGATTTGTGATTTATGAGAAACTTGCATGATTTGAGATATATGAGCATATGTTTTAGAATAATTTTTATGCTAGGATGCACTCCGTGTACTTATACGTGCCATATTATTTGCCGTGAGACAAGGTCTCATGTTGCCAGTTTTTGCTCTAGATGCCAGTTTTTGCCGTGGGGATGCCCCATGTTGCCAGTTTTGCCGTATTGTCACGAGAGTGTGCATATAGATGAATGAACAACTTTATTTTTACAGAGTATTCTTGAGCAGAATGAGATTTATGAGAAATGAGATTTATGATTTCTAGTAAATATCTGATCTATCGATTTATAGCTTTATGTATTTATTTATATTATGAAAGACTTATCTGATCCACCTTGTTACTTGTTTATCCATGGCATTAAGCTGTGGTCCATTGCACTAAGCGTGAGCTTACACCTTTATTAATTTTACAGGTTAAGCAAATTAATAGATCATTCTTTTGCCATCTGTTGTTTCTTCATCATTTCCTGCCAGTAGAGAAAGGTTGTGCCAACAGTAGTGTGTCTTTGTTATTTTTTTTGGGATTGTGGTTCTAGATGTGTTTACCTTGTGGGGTTTGTTATTTGGTTATAGGCATTGAGCCTTTATTTGATACTGAGAGTATTTACATTTTATTATGAATATTCTTTTTGAGTTGGATCATGAAGATCCTATTTATATGAGGATATTTTCAGATTTGATTTGATTATATTTTTTAGGATTATTCCATTTTCAGGGGAAACTTTGTCCGTTTCAAGTTTCTGTCCCACCCTTACCCTACCTAAGGGGATAGGTGTGACATTTTCAACAAAAAACTCCAACTTTTCACAAGGTATTTTTAATTCCATCTCTTTAGTTTTCCTTATATTTGAATCACTCTCACTTAATAAATTTAAGTTTAATCTCTCTAAAAAAATTAGGGTTTTAATTTTTTTGTAATTATCTTTATTATATATATTATGTTAGTTAGTTAATTTGTTGTTAGTTGATGATTATGATGCATATATGTGAGTAAGATTAGTTTGTTTTCTCATTAATTAATTAATTACTATAATTTTATTATATAAAAATATATATAGAATTATTTATAATATCTAATAAATATAAAAAAAAAATAATGTCTAATAATTATATTTTTATATCTTTATTATTAAATATTAGGGTTCTGAGTTTTTTAATTATCTTTATTTATATATTGTGTTAGTTAGTTAATTTGTTGTTAGTTGATTATAATGAATATATGTAAGATTAGTTTATTTTTGTAATTAATTAATTAATTAACTAAATATGTGTATGTTTAAATAAATAATTAATGAATTAGTGATGTTGATGAGTTTAATTAAATATTTAATAATTATATTTTTATATGTAGATATTTCGCTGAAATGGATAGAAATTGGATGAGCTTTGTGGATAAATTGAGTGTTTAATAACGTAATGGAGTTTATGAGTTCATAGAATCAGCAAAGTAACATATTGATACAGAAGGTCGTGTTCGTTGTCCTAGTATAATTCTCAATCACGGTTTATTGATTCTGGTGAATGGAGTATAGTAAGTTACAATCAACCTGCAAACGATGAGATAACTGATGCTTTACGCGACTTACAAGGTCCACAAGTCGGTTATAGTGTTGGCGGTGACATACCAGTGTTAGATAGAAATAGTCAAAATTTATTTAGCCAACTACTTGAGGAGGCATAAAAAACACCATTTGAAGGTGCTGAGATATCGATCTTGAATTTCATTGTGAAACTATTGCACATTAAAGTTATGTGACGTGAATTTTAAAGTGATGTGATCTGGGAATGGGGTATGAATCCAATTGATGCTTGTAAGTATGATTGTGTATTATTTCGTGCCAAGTATGAATCACTTTAATATCATCCGATCTGTGGTGAAAGTCGATACAAAGTCCGTGGTCTTGGAAAGAAAGTGCCTCAGAAGATATTACGATATTTCCCATTAACACTCAGGCTGCTGAGGTTGTTCATGTCATGACACACAGCGATGACATAAGGTGGCATCACGAAAAGAGGATCGATATGGAGGGCATACTTAGACATCATGCGGATGAAACCGAGTGGAAGGAACTTGATGATATGTACCCTCGTTTCGTCGAGGACTCTCGTAATGTCAGGTTAGGCCTTGCCTCCGATGATTTTAACCTGTTTTGGAATATGTACAACTCTTACAGCATGTGGCCCGTAATTTTATTTCATATAACTTACATCCATGGAATGGTATAAATGATCATTTCATGTTAACAGCAACAACTTGTTGCTACTAGTAACTGTTGGGATTTATGTCCTAAAACTTCATGTACTGTAAAACTAAATTGATTATTGTAATAATAATAAATGTATTATTTAAGTCGTTTCCTACAATTGGCATCGAGAGCTTAAGGTTGAAAAGTTTTCTTAATCCTTCTCATTTTAGTTTTATTAATTTATATGAGATATAGATTATTAAAATGCATGTTGTGATGAGTAGGCACAATTAGATTCATGAGATGAATGGTTTTAATGTTCATGTGATGAATGTTTACTTTTGATTCATGTGATGAATGTGTTGCGTTGATCGTTATTTTTTCCGGCTCTTGTTTTTAGCATTGGAAATGTAAGACCATAAGGTCATATTCTTTCAAGTGTTGTAAGTTAAAACCATAAGGTCATATTCTTTCAAGTGTTGTAAGTTCATTTCCTTTGTAATAAGTCATTTATGTAACTTGGAGGAGCCGATGCCGCGAAGGACTTTTGACGAAGAAATTCCGCAAAGAACTCAACAACACTCCATGGAACAAGATTCGAAGACCAATGGATGCTTTGGATTTATTGTACTAATTAGATTAGTATAGAAAAAAGTCTGGTCAACACAATTTGAAATGTGTTTGATTTTGCAATTTCCATCCCCTGGAAACTGGGTTGCGTCGTGACGTAACCCCTTTGCGCGTAATGACGAGACCAACAAATACAAACGGAGGCTACTGCCTTAAGAAATTCTGGTTTTTGGTCTTCCGGGCATCGCGACGCCCAATCCTGGGAAATATATATGTTTTAAATTGTTTATTAACATGTCATATAGCCTAGGGTCTTGCATTTTCACATGCCATAACATGTAGATATGCATGATATTCTAGTCATAAAATATGATTTTATGTAATTTAAAAGTTAAATAGGAATATGAGATGCATGCAAACGGATTAATAAGATTAATTGGTTTAAAGGTTAAAAAATTGCAAATTCAAGTTTTAGAAACAAATGGGCCTTATGAGTACATTATTTTTCCTTGGTATATCAGATGGAAACCCGGACGTAAATTCCATAGCCGGTTCCGAATGGACGATAATATGGTCTGCACTCGGGATACAATACCACGTACCTTTGGAATAAATAATGTGCTTTTATCGATTAAATGGTTTAATGACATTTGGTCCGTTCGTTGAATTCTAAATTGTACTATTAGTGGAGTAATAATTTAAGAGTTAAATTGATTAGATCACTATAAAAATTTGATTAAATTAGTTTAATTAAGTTAATTGGTTAGTAGAGACTAATCAGGATTAGTGAATAAAATTTTAAGAGTTAAAATTGGTTAGATCACTAAATTATCAACTAGTATTAAATAAGGTTATGACTTTAGCTGAGCATAATCTAATATTCATAAAATACTAGTGAAATAGAAACCTTACACTTCAAAATAGTGAGTGGGAGAGGGGTATACCACAATATATCCCACGATCTCCATTGTTATCTAGAAACGTGAGATTCAATAGGCGCCTCGAGACGGCTTTGCTTTGGTCCCCTACGGATGGTGTCATTTTTGGGTCAATATCAGGTTTGGATTCTGAAAGGATATGGACTCTAAATGTATCTGGTGATTTTACCTAATTGTTGGGGTTAGTGCTCAGAGCGCCAATCCGTATTGTATTTATGTCTGATTCATGAATACGATCAATTCTTTTTTTCCATAATATTACTTATTTATGGTTGCACCTCTTGTTTTTATATACGTATTCGATCTGATTACGATTAGATTGAAACTAAATATGGTTTAGTGATAAGTATTTATTAGACAAAGGCCCGATAATATATATTGTAGTACACAGTTACAAAGGTAGTTTGTAATTGACATTGGGAAGTGTCACTGCTAAATGTATATTATCAAATATTATTCCTGGTCAAGATTTACTAACACGAGTCGGTTAGTCAAATCCGTTGAGACCAGTACATGTCGTATATCGAGACTTGGTCTGATGGTTTATCCCAATGAACCATGAGTCTGGGGAGACTCGTATAGACGTGTAGGTGTTTATAGTGGATAAACACTGAACGACTCACCGAAGATTCTTAATGGATGGTACACCAACGTCAATAAGAATCTTCTCGGGTTGAGTAGCATAGTGGTCCTTCGACTTGAGATACCACTGTGGATATATGAGACATCCTCCACACTTAGATGGCAGTCACGTCACCGATCTATTTAGATCAGACCTCCGCCTGTTCGTTGGGTGTGGACCGATCCTCAGGATATCCTGTGTGTATCAAGATAGGATCCGTCAATTCTGTGTACAGAACATAGGTAGTCCACATGTGATTAGCAATCTGTTAAATCTGTGGCCACAGTAAACTTCGGAAGTAAGTTCCGAGTGTTATTTAGAGATTGCTAACAGAAACGTCGACGGGATAATACCTATAGAGATTTGATGTTTACATCTATATCTCTGGGATTATCTGGATACCTGTGACGGAGGGATTATACGTATGCTAATGACCTCGACCTGTATGATTCAGCTAGTTTATCTGTGGTCGTCATAATTTACGGGTGGGTAAATTATGGACACGAAATTGGATTTTGTGATGGATATACCTGAATCTAGAGAGTCTCACTAATGAAATAAACTCGTAGAGCACTAGGGCGACTTTTATAAATATTGGTGATTATTTATAAATCGTTTAAATGTTAAACGAAAAATACATGCAAACGGGCCGAACCGTCATTTCCTAATTAATGTGTATTTGTATTTAATATATGATATTATTAAATACACATTAATAAATTATCAAATAAAGGTATTTGACATATATCATTTATATATGTATTTGAGATATTTAAAGTAAATATAATACATATATTTGAGATATTTGTATTTAATTAATTAATTAATTATTTAATTGTTAAATAATTAATATAATTAAAATATAAATATCTTACCAAATGATAAAGATAGGAAATGATTATAAGTGTAAATGTTTGACACATTAAAGGAAAATATTGTCAAATTGGATTTGACTTCCTTGGATATTTATTTTAAATTATTTAAAATTGAAATATCAATTTTCCTTTATTTTCTTTAATTTCGGCCATGCCCTTAATTAAATATAATTTTTTATTTTTAAGTTGCAATTGTTGACTTGGTTGAAAAATTCATTAAAGTGTAATGATTTAGAAAACAAGTTGACAAGTTGTAAATTAAATGAAACAAAAACTAAATATCTAGATATTTATACTACCTAATTTCGGCCAAGGCCCTAATGGAGGAGGTATAAATTGTTTGTTTCATTTTTAGGGTTCAAGAAGTTCATTTGAACCAAAATAACACAAAAAAGAGTTGAGAACAAAGCTTGAAGTTCAAAGGGAAAAGGCTTGAAAAAGCTTATTTTTGTAAGTCTTTCTTTAATGTCTTCAACATGAAATATGTTTCTAACATGCTTAGCTTCATTTTGTAATGCTTTGATGTTATCTCTACTCTTATAGTTTGTGTTTATATGGCTGTGAACTTGAATGAAAGATTGATGCATGTAAGTAACCTTTAAATGGTTTAAAAGGCTTACTTTTGTTTTTTGGAAAATCAAGTTGTCATTCTAGAGTTGTTGAGCCACTCCTTGGTGAGCTACAATTGTTCTAGAGTTATTTAAAAGTGGTGAGGCTTGTTTGGTGAAGCAAAGAATGGACTAAAGTGTTGGATTTTAAAGATTTGGTAAAATTACTCAATTTGATGAAATTGAAAAATTAGGGTTCATAACCCTCTCCAAATTTGGGACTTTTCATATATGTGATGTATTATGTAGTGCATATGATGCATGTAAAATTTTGGGTTGATTGGATTTGATCTTGGCATGTTTAGAACACAAAAGGACCAAATTGTAATAAATCGAAAATATGGGGTGCTCGCGGCAATTTCAGAAAAGTTTGGGGATTTGTTGCAAATATGATTTTGAAGTATTGGATATGTTGGAAATTATTTTAGAAGTGATTTAGAATCATCCAAAATTGTATTTGACAATTTATGGACTAAAATGATCAATTTGTAAAGTTTTGGGGTAATTCGGTAATTACCAAGAGATTTGATCTCTTGTGTAATTTTTCAGAATTTGACAATTGGCTAATTAAATAAATAATTTTATTTAATTGATCCAATAAAAATTTTGAAATCGGAAAATTTTGATTTTCCGCGTTTCCGCTGCATTACCGATAATCCGCCATAAAACCCCTTCAAAATGGTATCAGAGCGAGTCTGATTCTGGCCACCCTAATATGATTATTCCTTTTGAATTAAATGTTTAATTTATTCTTTACTCGTTGCATGCATATATTTAAATTAAAAGAATTTTTTGCGGAAATCCCTAAATAATCAGGTTTTATGTAATTTATGTATTTGATGCATATTACATGGTCCGTCTTGTCAATACGGTTTATGAATATTTTTTCGTGACTACATCTGAGACCATGCCTTTGCTATGAGGGTGTAGCCGATAGAGATTCATTTATACCGGATGTATGTCAGATACTAGATAAATTCAAGCGAAAGCGCAATCCTGAACAAGCCCTAGCTGTAAGGGTTACGCAAGTAGCTTGAGTTTATCATTGACGAGTTTAACCTTGGTACGTATCCTTGTGGGCCTACCTTAGCAGTCACAACGAGAAACGATCAGGACCGGAAACCCAGGAGTCATTAGTGAGTGATTGACAAATGAGTTGTCTACCTGATGAATTTACGTAGGCGAGACCGTGCCTCTGCTGTGAGTCGAAATATATTCATGGGGTCCACTTCCCATTATGAAATTCGATTTAATTATTGAATTCTCTTTTTTCATTGGGGATTACGGTATTACGTAAAATAATGGGAGACACTGCTAAGTTTAAAAATTTCATAACTTAGGTAGTGTGTATTATTATGGAAATTTCCGTTTGTTTGTTTCCTTATTCTATTATTTATATAGAATTGAACTTTTATTTACTGCACACATATTTTGATATGTTATCTGACTTGACTCTTGGTTGCAGTTATTCTAGATAGGTTCTAGATACTACTAGACTAGGATATTATTAGATTGGTCTAAACCATCGGGAACTGTTGTTCCGATTTTCTTGAAAAATCAAGATGGTTAATGACTTAGTTTCTAAGTCATGATAGATAATCTAGATAGATATCCCTTTTAGGATATAATACTTTATAGAGAATAGTTTCTTATGCAGTAAGAATTGACTTGAATTAGTTCATGTCTCGAGATTCTTGACTAGTATTAAGAAAGCCCCATTTGGTATTTATTTATCTAGTAATGATGTTTCTTAGCTTTAATGACCTTTAGAGGCAATGTGTCTGACACAATTTGCTAATAAGTTATTTGCAATTGTTGTGAATAGTTGAATGCAAATAGTAAAGCTAAAGAAAGGAGATGTGTATAGTTGTGTATAAAAAATATCGATTTTCACAATACTACAACTATAGGTATTGGATACCAGATCTTTCGTCTAGTTATTTAAAATATTAGTTAATGATTGTTTTGATATTTGATATCAGAACTTGCGACTATTGGATAGTTACTTGTTCTTTATAAATAATTATTATATATTTTAAATATAACTAGTAGTGTCATTGACGTAAATATAAATATTAAGAAAAATTATTCGGTAAAATAAATAATTTAGAACGGTGTTTTATGAGTTGAATCACTTAAGCATTAGATGCTTATTCCGTATGGTAAAAGATGGTTTGATACGAGATCACACCACACATCCTTCTCCATTTAATGAATATTGTATTCAGGAAGGTGATTAAGATCTCGTTTAACCAATGATTGTCATTGGACCACCAGATTTATTTAACTGATACATTTGATGTATGTAGTTTAATAAATAATAATTGCTTAAGGTAGTTTTCTTTATTTCGTAACTTAGTTGATGAATTGTCGTAACTTAGTTACGTGTTTCTGAAAGAACACATATTGAATGTCTTAAAATGATCAAGAACATTCAATCTGTTCTGATGAAACAGCGATTGAACATTTTTGACTGGTTCAAAGATATTCAATCTGAAGTTTTTGAGAACTCTATCCTTAAAATTCATTACATGTCTTTGAACTGTTCAAATATCTTTGTTACGATCAAACATATGAATTTAAAGCAATTAGTTCTAAGGCTATTCAGTGAATATGATTCATATTCAATATTATTCTTCCACGATTCCATCTTGATGGAATTGAGTAGTGGGAGTAATCGAATCTTATATGATTTGATTCGTTCGATATTGAATGTTGCCGAATTAGTTTCAATACTCTTGGGGATATGCTCCAGTAACACTAGTTCATCTTTTAATTTAGGTTCCATTAATTTCTACAGTTACATATATGATATGTATAAATAGAAAATCTAAATCTTGAAAAGTTTGAGATTTGAATATTTCTTTTATATAATAGTTATTTAATGGAAATTACTTACACCTCAGAGGTATAAGTAAAAGTTTATCGTTTATTCTGTTTAATAGAATATTGTATTCTATTTGATAGAATATATTTCCTACGATCCTAAGTAATAAAATCGTTTTATTACTTGGTGTGTAACATCAGATGTTAACAATTGTAGAAAAGACTGGACTTATTGAAGTCAAGTGTGAGAATGATAAATTATAATTGGAACTACGTAATTAATAAGATGAAACAACCCTTATACATCTTTCGTACAAGAACAATAGGATAACAGTATCATTTACGAGTATTTGATACTTAATGGTTCTATTGTTTTCTTACCGAAGAAAATTATCCTATAACTTATAATGGAAGCGATATTTAATATCGATTCTGGAAGTTCATCATTGAACCATAGATCTAAGATTGTTCATAGCTTACTACGATCAAGTTTTGAACTTGATTAAGCTTTAATTATGAATCAGTTCATGATTTGTGCTAATTGTTTGCGCAGCAAAAGCAGTGTGAGCTTATTAAAGGTTTGACCTTTATAGTATGACAGTGAGAAAAGATTTACTCATCAATCTATTGTAGATTCTAAGAAAACTTGTCTCTAGTCACGCTAATTGAACAACTAAAGATATATTGGTTAATGTTGATATTAAACTGTACATTTTAGCTAAAGAATGCAAAGTGGCGTTTTTGAATGACTTATTCAGATAAGAGATCAGTTGTGATTTCTTTGTTTGAAGAGTTCGTTCTGGAATGGCCCTAGAGTTTGTGTTCTGCTGAGATCTCAGTTTAGTGTGCTAGCTTATAGAACCTATTGTATACTCAGATAAGTCTTCTGGAAATCCGTGTTCTCTATTTTTGATATCAGTCAGATTGTCTGATCTTGTCAAAGTATAAAGAATACATATGTGATTGAAGGGTTAGTGGGAGCGTACAAATTACTTTCTAGTGTTATATATCCTAAAAGGTTTACCTAAGTCTTCTTTACTCCGTGAAAGCAGTGGGAGTAGTCTCTGTTATATACGATATAAAGTTTTATATATAAGATATAAGACTAAGAGACTTGTGAGATACTTCTATTAGTTGTACATTAGATATGATCTAATAAAGGACATAACTAGGCTATCTATATGACAGTTAGTATAACTGTTTGACAGTTAATGTGTGTCTTGTATATAGTATTCATCTTTCATAAAGGATGATTCCTTTTTCGAAAGAGATATTAATTAGAATGTCTAATCAATATTATGTATCATTTGATGATGACATAATGAATAATTTATTATGTGTGATTAAAGATATCGATTTAATCTAATTATTACGAGTTATTTTGATATCCTATAGACCATAGGATGAATCTTGAAACACGTTCTTTGTGATCTTTGAGATATTAAGAACGAGTTTCTAATTCATGGAGAATACAATCTATAACCATTAGGGTCGTATTAGTTTTGAGACTAATTATGACGTTAGACAGTCTACGTCATAAAGAGTCAGAAAAGATGCAGTGGGAGTGTCACAGAGGATTCTACTTTGTGAGTGGAATTAGATGAAACTTATGAAGTATTGACTTATGAAGTTGCATAGTGACCTGATAAATTAGAAGTTTTGAATTGCTATTGTGCTTGCATTGTCATCATAGTATTTTGGATTTGATCCCTAAATACTTGGACAACTCAGTAGCTGTAGCACAATACTGATGTAGCATCAGAGTCATATTAATGTATAATTTAGATTCTACAAAATATGGATGATGCTGGCTATGGGAAACGATGGAGTTTGTTTGAAAAACTCAATATGTTATAGCAGACTTACTTCTTGTTGCCTACCTCTTAAGTGCTAGGTGAGCTTTTGAGAGCCATGAGTATATGATACACATTGAGATGTGTATATGATACCGTGGATTGGCACAAGAGCAAGTGGGAGAAATTGTTGGGGTTGGTGCTCAGAGCGCCAATCCACATCGTATTTATGTCTGATTCATGAATACGATCAATTCATTTTTCCATAATATTACTTATTTATGGTTGCACCTCTTGTTTTTATATACGTATTCGATCTGATTACGATTAGATTGAAACTAAATGTGGTTTAGTGATATGTATATATTAGACAAAGGCTCGATAATATATATTACAATACACAGTTACAAAAGTAGTTTGTAATTGACATTGGGAAGTGTCACTGCTAAATGTATATTATCAAATATTGTTCATGGTCAAGATTTACTAACACGGGTCGGTTAGTCAAAACCGTTGAGACCAGTACATTTCGTATATCGAGACTTGGTCCGATGGTTTATCCTAATGAACCATGAGTATGGGGAGACTCGTATAGACGTGTAGGTGTTTATAGTGGATAAACACTGAACGACTCACCGAATATTCTTAATGGATGGTACACCAATGTCAATAAGAATCTTCTCGGGTTGAGTAGCATAGTGGTCCTTTGACTTGAGATACCACTGTGGATATATGAGACATCCTCCACACTTAGATGGCAGTCACATCACCGATCTATTTAGATTAGACCTCCACCTATTCGTTGGGTGTGGACCAATCCTCAAGATATACTGTGTGTATCAAGATAAGATCCGTCAGTTCTGTGTACAGAACATAGGTAGTCCATATGTGATTAGCAATCTGTTAAATCTGTGGCCACAGTAAACTTCGGAAGTAAGTTCCAAGTGTTATTTAGAGATTGCTAATAGAAACATCGACGAGAAAATACCTATAGAGATTTGACGTTTACATCTATATCTCTGGGATTATCTGGATACCTGTGACGAATGGATTATACGTATGCAATGACCTCGACCTGTATGATTCAGCTAATTTATCCGTGGTCGTCATAATTTACGGGTGGGTAAATTATGGACACGAAATTGAATTTTGTGACGGATATACCTGAATCGAGAGAGTCTCACTAATGAAATATACTCGTAGAGCACTAGGGCGACTTTTATAAAAAATGGTGATTATTTATAAATCGTTTAAACGTTAAACGAAAAATACATACAAACGGGTCGAACCGTCATTTCCTAATTAATGTGTATTTGTATTTAATATATGATATTATGAAATACACATTAATAAATTTTCAAATAAAGGTATTTGACATATATCATTTATATATGTATTTGAGATATTTAAAGTAAATATAATACATATATTTGAGATATTTGTATTTATTTATTTAATTAATTATTTAATTGTTAAATAATTAATATAATTAAAATATAAATATCTTACCAAATGATAAAGTTAGGAAATGATTATAAGTGTAAATGTTTGACTTTACATTAAAGGAAAATGTTGTCAAATTGGATTTGACTTCCTTAGATATTTATTTTAAATTGTTTAAAATTGAAATATCAATTTTCCTTTATTTTCTTTAATTTTTGGCCATGCCCTTAATTAAATATAATTTTTATATTTTTAAGTTGCAATTGTTGACTTGGTTGAATAATTCATTAAAGTGTAATAATTTAGAAAACAAGTTGACAAGTTGTAAATTAAATGAAACAAAAACTAAATATCTAGATATTTATACTACCTAATTTCGGCCAAGGCCCTAATGGAGGAGGTATAAATTGTTTGTTTCATTTTTAGGGTTCAAGAAGTTCATTTGAACCAAAATAACACAAAAAAAGGGTTCAGAGCAAAGCTTGAAGTTCAAAGGGAAAAGGCTTGAAAAAGCTTATTTTTGTAAGTCTTTCTTTAATGTCTTCATTTTGTGATTCTTTGATGTTATCTCTACTCTTATAATTTGTGTTTATATGGTTGTGTACATGAATGAAAGATTGATGATGTAAGTAACCTTTAAATGGTTTAAAAGGCTTACTTTTGTTTTTTGGAAAATCAAATTGCCATTCTAGAGTTGTTGAGCCACTCTTTGGTGACCTAGAATTGTTCTAGAGTTATTTCAAAGTGGTGAGGCTTGTTTGGTGAAGTAAAGAATGAACTAAAGTGTTGGATTTTAAAGATTTGGTAAAATTACTCAATTTGATGAAATTGAAAAATTAGGGTTCATAACCCTTTCCAAATTTGGGGATTTTCATATATGTGATGTATTATGTAGTGTATATGATGCATGTAAAATTTTGGGTTGATTGGATTTGATCTTAGCATGTTTAGAACACAAAATGACCAAATTGCAATAAACCGAAAATATTGGGTGCTCTCGGTAATTTCAGAAAAGTTTGGAGATTTGTTGCAAATCTGATTTTGATGTATTGGATATGTTGGAAATCATTTTAGAAGTGATTTAGAATCATCCAAAATTGTATTTGACAATTTATGTACTAAAATTATCAATTTACAAAGTTATGGGGCAATTCGGTAATTACCAAGAGATTTGATCTCTTGTGTAATTTTTCAGAATTTGAAAATTGAGTAATTAAATAAATAAGTCTATTTAATTGATCCAAGAAAAAATTTGAAATCGGAAAATTTTGATTTTCCGCGTTTCCGCTGCGTTACCGATATTCTGCCATAAAATCCCTTCACTACCCTATGACGGCACTTCACTAGTTAAGTCCAAGGGTTCCGAAATAATGGGTCACACTCACAAAGGAATAATGAAGATGTTAATCAAAGGTTCATTGATCAAAATAATGGTAGTTGATTAATATAGGAATAATAGTTATTTCAGATATACTAATCAATTGAGAATGTCTCAGTCTATCATGCGAATACTTAACCTATCCTATGGCGGCATTTATTTGTGGGATGATAGATAACCGTGGCATAGTAATTCTTTTAGGTTTCTAATTCATTATACATTGATCATGCATCATGTTTAATTTTATGCCTAAATGTTTGACAATTTTAATATGTGACGAATGAATGTTGAATGCTCGTTTATTATTTTTCAGCCATGGCATATGCAATTATCTCAATTCTCAAACAACAAGAAAAATTAACCGGGGATAATTATGTTAAATGTAAAAGTGACATGAATGCTATTTTGGTCTGCGAAGACCTTAAATTTGTCCTAATTGTGGAATGTCCTCCTGAGCCAACACCAAATGTTGGCAGAGCTGCACGTAATGCCTATAATAATTGGATTAAAGCTGATGAGAAAGCCCATAGCTATTTGATAGCATCCATGTCTGAGGTTCTTGCTGCACAACATGAGCCTATGGCGACAGCATCAATGATTATGCAGTCATTACAGAACATGTTTGGGAAACCTTCAGACCGGCAACAACATGAGGTAATAGTCTCTGTATTGACCGCTAGAATGAATGAAGACACATCAGTCCGAGACCATGTGTTGAGGATGATGTCTCATCTTAATATGGCCGAAACCTATGGTGTACGTATCAATGTGCAAAGCCCGGTGACAATGATCATGGAAACTCTTCTGAAGTGTTTCATGCAGTTTAAAAGCAATTGTTCTATGAATAAGTTTACTTTTACGTTAACTGAACTGATAAATGAGCTCACCAATTACAAGTCCGTTATAAATGGTCTTTGTAGATCCAATGTCGAGGCAAATGTTTCCGAATCTTCTAAATCTACAAAGAAGAAGAATAAAGGCAATTGGAAGGCAAATGCAAAACCAATGAAAAAGAAGAACAATAAAAGCTCCAAATGAACCAATGCCAAAGGAAAATGTTTCCATTGTGAACAACAAGGGCATTGGAAAAGGAATTGTCTAAAATACATTGCTGAGCTTAAAGAGAAGAAGAATACAGGTAAAAACAATTTACTTGTCATTGAGTCTCTTTTGGTGGAGGATGATAAATCCATATGGATTGTTGATTCTGGTGCCACTAACCATATTTGTTATTCTTTGCAGCTACTTGACTCATGGAGGGACCTTGCTGAAGGTAGCTTTACCATGAGAGTTGGGACATGTTTCAGCAAAAGTAGTGGGAGTTTCAAATTTAAATTTTAATAAGAGTTATTTATATTATATAATAAAATTATAGTAATTAATTAATTAATGAGAAAACAAACTAATCTTACTCACATATATGCATCATAATCATCAACTAACAACAAATTAACTAACTAACATAATATATATAATAAAGATATTACAAAAAAATTAAAACCCTAATTTTTTTTAGAGAGATTAAACTAAATTTATTAAGTGAGAGTGATTTAAATATAAGGAAAACTAAAGAGAGATGGAATTAAAAATACCTTGTGAAAAGTTGGAGTTTTTTTGTTGAAAATGTCACACCTATCCCCTTAGGTAAGGTAAGGGTGGGACGGAAACTTGAAACGGACAAAGTTTCCCCTGAAAATGGACTAATCTTCAAAAATAAAATAAAATCAAATCTGAAAATATCCTCATATAAATAGGATCTTCATGATCCAATTCAAAAAGAATACCCATAATAAAATGTAAATACTCCCAGTATCAAATAAAGGCTCAGTGCTTATTGAAGGGGTTATTTAGGGGGTGAATCCGGTAACGCAGCGCGGAAGCGGTGAAAATCCGATTTTCAGATTTCAAAACTTTTTCTCTCGGAGAATTAAATAAACATATTTATTTAATTACCCAATAATCAAATAATGAAATAAAATTTCAAATGAATCAAATTCAAGTGAAATTACCAAATTACCCTTATATGGTATTTTGTCCATTTTAGTCCGAAATTGATCCAAATCAATTTGAATGATTCTAAATCATTTCTAAGATGAACTTAGCATGTTCAAAACATCAAACAAACCAAAAACCACAAAATCCCCATAATTCCATATCTTGGCCGAGAGCCTCCATTTGGGGCAACATTGACCATTTGGTCATTTCATGCTTCAAAACTCATCTTAATGAAATCCAATCAACATGAAACTTTGCATGCATCATATACACACCCAAATGCTCAACATATATGAAAACCCCCAAATTTGGAATTAGTTAGAAACCCTAATTTTTCAATTTCCACAAAATGAACAAATTAGGCTAATACATTAAATCAAATGTTTCAATCATCAATCTTTCATCCAATTCAAGTCTCAACACAATGAAACAACTCAAGATCAAATCTAGGTCATTTAAGAGTGGGTCAACAACTCTAGAATAGCAACATGGTTTCATAAACCTTAAAAGAATACATATAACTACACTAGTTACATTCTTTGTTCATCATACATGCTCAACACTTTTCAACAAATTTCCATCATCAAAAACACAAGAAATAAAGAAAAGAATAACTTAAGAAACTCATGAGAGATAGCCTAGATCATAAGGAACAAATTCCTCTCTAATAGTAAGTTTAAGAAACTTACAAAATCCAAGCCTTTTCTTTGGTTTTTCTTTTCTTCCTTCACTTTCTTTCTTTTGCCTTTCTTCAATGGAACTTTGTTTGTGATAAAGTGTATTAGGTTAATGAAATGAAAAATGAAAAAACAATTTATACTTGCCAAAAAAGTGTCTTGGCCGAAATTTGCATACCAAATGCAACAAATTGTAATTTCAATTTCATTTACATTATTAGTAAATCAACTATGCATAATATCTTTTATAACCTTTATTAGATATTTATTTTGGTCAACAATTGCAACTAATGTCATTTACTTTAATTTTCCTAACATAGATATTTATATTTTTAATTAATTTAATCATTTAACAATTAAATAATTAATTAATTAATCAAATACAAATATATTAAATATATGTATAATATTTACATTAAATATAAAAACATATATTCATTTAGGAAATAAGTCAAATAACTCATTTTGACTATTAATTAATGTGTATTTAAATTAATCAAGTATTAAATGTAAATACACAATAATTAAGTAAATGACTATCTTGTGTCTTTAGCATGTATCTTGCGTTTAACCATTAAACGACTTTATAAATAATCAATATTATTTATTTACGTTGCTCTAGTGCTCAACGAGTATGTTTCATTATTGAGACTCCTAGGTTCAGGTATATCCGTCACGAAATCAAATTTCATGTCCATAATCTATCCACCCAGATTATGACGATCACGGATAATCTCGCTAAACCATACAGGTCGAGGTCATCGCAAATGTATAATTCCTCCGTCACAGGTATCCGGATAAATCCCAGAGATATAGATATGAACGTCAAATCTCTATCGGGATTATCCAGTCGACTATTCTATTAGCAAACTCAAAAAGAATGTTTAGAACTGCTTTAAACTTACCACGGGCCCATGGGTTTTATCTGATTGCTAATCATATGGACTACCTATGCTCTGGTACACAGAACTGACGGATCCTATCTTGATACACATAGACAACCCTGAGATCATCCACTCTCTATATCGGAGACTCATATTCTATCGTTCGACTAATAAGGGACAAGTGAGTCCTAAGAGAAGTCAATTTAATAGTCGAGAAGAGATTAGGCGTGACTGCCGCATCTTAGTATATGTGCTAATTGGATACATCAATTGTCCCACTGAGCACTAGAAGTCTCTTGACTGAGGATCTATCTACACCCAACGAACAGGCGTCTGATCTAATAGATCGGTGACGTGACTACTGCCGTCTAAGTGTAGAGATGTCTCATGTGCCACAATGGCATCTAAGTCTAGAATCACAGTGCCACGCAACCCAAGAAGATTCTTGACTCTGGTGTACCATCCTTAAGAATCTTCGGTGAGTCGTTCAGTGTTTATCTGCTATAACACCTACACGTCTATACTAGTCTCCAGACTAATGGTTCATTGAGAAACCATTGGAATCATATCGTCCAGTATACGACATGTACCGACTACCGGTCTCAATGGGTTTACTATACGACCAAGTAGTGTAAACCTTGACCAGGAACTGTCTGAGAATGACAACGTCATGATACGACTCAATGTCCGTTGCGACGCTTTGGCAACTGTACCATGACTAATCATTCTAAGGTCATTACGTCTTTACCATATAAAAGATTAGATTATATTATAGAAACTGCATATATTATTACTAATAATAATGTTTTACAGAAGATATTTAACAAAATACAACCGGGAATTGGCGCTCTGAGCACCACCCCTACAAAATCTCCCACTTGCTCTAGTGCCAATATCGATTGTATCTATACCCATCGACTCCACGTGTTTATCAAATAACTTCGGAGGTATGGCCTTCGTCAGCGGGTCTGCTACGTTGTCTTCACTCGGTACCTTGCACACGACAATATCCCCTCGCGACACGATCTCTCGAATGATGTGGTACTTGCGTTCCACATGCTTCGACTTCTGATACGCCCTCGGTTCCTTTGCTTGCGCAATGGCTCCAGTATTATCACACAGTATAACGGAATCGCATTCTCGATACTTGGGACAACTCCCAATTCTGTGATAAAGTTCTTTATCCACACAGCCTCTCTTTTGCGGCTTCAGAAGCTGCAATATATTCCCGCCTCAGTGGTGGAATCAGCTGTAGATCCCTGTTTGGAACTCTTCCAACATACTGCACCACCTCCGTTAAGGGTAAAGACAAATCCAGATGTAGACTTTCTATCATCGGGATCCGATTGGAAATCGGAGTCTGTATACCCGTTAACCTGCAGTTCGTTTTCCTCCATATATTATCAACTTATCCTTAGTACCTTTAAGATACTTTAGGATATGTTTAATGGCCATCCAATGGTCATTACCTGGATTGGACTGATATCGACTAGTTACGCTAACAGCGAAACTGATATCAGGCCTCGTACACAACATGGCATACATTATGCTACCCAAACACGAAGCATAAAGTTGGTTAGACATTCTACCTTCTCATCTTCTGTTTGTGGACACATCTTCTTGAAAGATGAATCCCATGTCTGAACGGTATGTTTGCTGTCTTACAGTTACCAAAGCTATACCGTTCCAAGATCTTATCTACGTACGTTGATTGGGATAACCCAATCAGCCTCCTTTGTCTATCTCGATAGAGTTTTATCCCTAAAACATAGGAAGCTTCTCCCACCAGGTCCTTCATGGAGAAATTCTTACAGAGATATGCTTTAACGCTTTGTAACATACCTAAATCATTCCCAATGATTAGGATGTCATCAACATACAGGACTAAAAATACGACCATGCTCCCACTGGCCTTCTGATACACACAGGATTCTTCCGAATTCTTAAGAAAACCAGACGATCTGATAATCTCGTCGAATCGAAGATTCCAACTTCGTGAAGCTTGTTTAAGTCCATAAATGGACTTCTTAAGCTTACAAACCATACCCGAGGTTTGGCTGGATGTAAAACCTTCCGGCTGTTCCATATAGATTTCTTCATCAAGAAACCCATTTAGAAAAGCCGTTTTGACATCCATTTGCCAAATCTCGTAGTCATGATAAGCAGCTATAGAAAGCAAAATCCGGATAGACTTAAGCATTGCCACCGGCGAAAAAATTTTATCGTAGTCGACGCCAGGTCGCTGCGTGTAACCTTTTGCTACCAGTCGGGCCTTGTAAGTTTCAACCTTACCGTCAGGCCCGCGCTTCCTCTCTTGTAAACCCATTTACAAACCGATAGGAACAATTCCTTCGGGAAGCGGAATCAAGTCCCAAACTTGATTTTCATGCATTGAATCTATCTCGGATTTCATGGCACTTTGCCATTTCACGGAGTCGATGTCCAACATCGATTCTCTATAGGTGAAAGGATCAGTCTCTTCAACTAAGAGAACATCCAGACTCTTTTCTTGTATCAAATACAAGCGTTCAGGAGGTCTAGATACCCTTTCCGACCCACGGAGTGTGTGTGTTGAAGGTCCTTCATCTACTTGAATCTCATCTGGTTCCTCCGTTGGTTCGTTGTTTTCAGGTTGGACTTCATCAAGTTCAACCCTCTATGATCACTACCTTCTGACAAAAATTCTACTTCTAGAAATTTTGCGAAGCGAGCTACGAAGACATTTCGATGCTCGGTATCATAGAATAGATATCCCCTCGTATTTGAGGGATATCCAACAAACCTAAACTTTTGCCCTCGAGGCGAAAGCTTACTTTGCTGAGTCACCCTGACATAGGCAGGACAACCCCAAACCTTAATATAATTAAGATTCGGTCTCCTACCGAACCATATCTCATACGGTGTCGTAGGAACAGCCTTTGAAGGAATCTTATTCAAAAGATGTGCGGCTGTTAGAGACAGTAACCCCATAAGTAATAGGGCAAATCTGTGAAACTCAACATCGATCGGACCATATCCAATAAAGTCCGATTTCTCCTTTCAGATACACCGTTGTGCTGTGGTGTACCTGGAGGAGTATATTGAGCGAGAATCCCATTCTCCTTCATATAATCCATGAACTCACCACTCATATATTCGCCGCCTCGATCTGATCGAAGGCATTTAATATATTTACCAGTTTGTTTTTCTACTTCATTTCGGAACTCTTTGAACTTTTCAAAGGTTTCCGATTTATGTCGCATCAAATACACATAACCGTACCGTGACAAATCATCGGTAAAGGTAACGAAGTACGAATAACCACTGTGAGCAGTTTAACTTAGTGGACCACATACATCAGAATGTACGAGTTCCAGTAAGTTTGTGGCGCGGTGTCCAACACCAGAAAATGGGGCTTTGGTCATCTTACCCTGAATACAGGATTCACAAGTTGGATAGGACTCAATGGTAAGATCTGATATCAAACCATTCCTAACCAATTGGGTAAGGCGTTTAACGCCAATGTGACCAAGTCTCATATGCCAAAGTTCAGTATTATTAATTACAGGTAAACTACGTTTATTAACTCCAGTATTTAATATATCTTTTGAAGTTTGCAATGTGTAATGACCATGCTGGTTTGGACAACAAAGGATCTGAATATTATTTCTATCATATAAATACAAAGAACTATTCTTAATATTCATACAAAATCCTTCTGTATCAAGTACAAAAAGTGATATAATATTAGCGACACATCCCGGTACAAAATGACAGTCATGTAACAAAGTGTCCCATTCGGCAATGAGATCTCGCATACTCCCACTGCAACTGCATCCAGTGAGTCTCCACTCCCGAATCGCAACTGCATCTCTCCAGGCTTCAGCCTCCTACTTTCCTTCAGCACCTGCAACGAATTGCAAATGTGAATGGGACAAGCAGAATCTAAAATCCAGCTGGATGTAACGGCTTCACACAGCCAAAGATAAATCAATAACTGGAAAAATAAAAGTACCTGATGTAGATGCTCTGTCTCTCCTGATCTGAGCAATGTAATCTGGACAGTTTCTCTTCCAGTGCCCGACCTGCAGCAGTGGTGGCATTTGTCTTCAGAAGCCCTTTTGGGCTTGGCTATCTTCGCCTGCTGTGGAGGACCGAAGGCCTTCTTCTTCTTCCCTTTCTTCTTCTTTCCCTTGGACATTCCTAGGGAAGAAGCAGACAGAGAAGTAGATTGATGAGTGATATTATATCACTATTTCCACTCATTTAACTTAATATTTTGTATTGTTTCTCGAGTTTTATGAACGTTTTGATATGTTTTATTGTTATTTTGCAGATAAATAAAGTTTGGACAGCACTAGAGGCAATTTGGGGCAAAACCGGACAAAAATGCGTCAACAGGGATATTTTGGTCTTCTGCGCGTCGCGACTCTGGAACACTGCGCGCCGCGACGCCCAGCGTGCGCCGGTTCTGCTAAAATGCGCCATGGTCAACGGGTCAACAATTTGAAAAGTTTGACTTTGCTAAAATGCGCCGTGCCACGTGTCACCATCACATCGAATCTGCTAACATGCACCGTGACACGTGTCAACATCATATGCTGCCGACACTCTGACATGACACGTGTCGCCTCGTCATCAGCCATGTCAGCGGTCAACGAGTCAACATTGCCACGTGTCATGCCACGTCATCAGCCACGTCAGCAAGTCAACCAAGTCAACATGCCACGTCAGCCTCAGCCAATCACAGCATGACACGTGTCGCCACGTGTCACAATCCTATTGTGCCGACAATTGGAACACACGTCTACGCCACCTCATCGCCACGTCATCAATGACGTCATCACAATAATTGTGTCTAGCCAGCCGCCTTGCCACGTGTCGCCTTCTCACCATGCCACGTGTCGCCTTCTCAGCATGCCACGTTTTCACTGTACACAGCGTCGCGACGCTAGTGCAATTTGGGCGTCGCGACGCTGGAGCAAAATTCCTATAAATACCGCGCGAATTTTCATAATTCAGTGTGCCTTTCTCTCTCTCATCTCTTTGATGAAGAGAGAGTTTCTCTCTCTAAAAAATATTCTATTTTTATTTTATATTTTTAGTTTTGTAATTTATTTTAATTACTTTTTGTAATAATAGTAATTTAATTTTTACTTTTTACTTTTTACAGTTTTTACTATTCACCATGTTGAAGTAACTTTTTCAGCTAGGGTGAAAGGTAATTCTTCTACTATTGCTATTTAGATTAATCTCCCTTAAAAATAATATATTCAATTTAAAATATTGACTTAATAAGGAATACCGCTATATTGGTCGGTTGGTAATTTAATTTAATCTGTTTTAAACCTGACTAATCAAGGATACCGCCAGACTGGTCGGTTGGTAAATTTATTTTTGGTTCCGCCTTAATGGCTGGTTGGACTTAATTTGACTTAATCAGGATACCGCCAGACTGGTCGGTTGGTAAATTTAACACAAGTTTATATATTATTTTATGGGATATCTAAATTAGTAGTAGTAAAAGTAATTCCTTTTACCTTAGCATTTTATTTTATTGTAATTTACTTTTCTCACAGCATTTTACATTATGTCATTTTATTTTATGTATTTTATTTTTATAGTCCTAGTTATGTGTTAGTTAATTAGGGGTTGTGATGACTTTTAATATCACCGGTTTATAAGGGATTATTTTATAGTTGGGTAATTTAAAAGTTTATTTATTAAGTCTTAAGCTTAATGCTTCTTGTTGTCTGATCACCAATAAGATTGAAATGGTAAATCTAAAATGAACTAGACATAGGGATTTTAGTTTCTCAGCCTTAGACTTAATAACCCACGATCTTCTTCCTTGAGGATAGATAAACCTTTAATAGATTTCCTTACAGGATAGGAATATACCTGTCGGGCGGGGTAGCCATAATTGGAACTTAGACTTAATGAATCCAGGTAATGTGGTTGACATAGGAATATGGTTCAATTGGGTTATACCTGGGTATTTGTAGTTGACCATCGGAAGAGGCTTTTACATAATTTAGTGTTCCAGGTTAATGAACTAATTTATTACACAACATAAAATAATCACTTCATCTTTTAAATGATATTAAAAGAATTCACAACCTTATATCTTTTTATCTTTTATTTTCCTTAGAATTTTCTTTTATCTTTTTATTTATTTAGCAAATCTTCAATCAACCAAATCAATCAAGCAATCAATTCTATTCTCCCTTTAATTAGATATTTGTAAATAAATAGATTCAATAATTAATAACAACAGTAGGAATTAAGTCCTCGTGGGATCGATATTTTTATACTACTTGAACGATACGTGCGCTTGCGTTATACGTGTGTGTTTACGCGCCGGTCAAGTTTTTGGCGCCGTTGCCGGGGACTTATATTTCTTGAGTTGTTAATTTTGAAGCTATCTAATTTACTTATATCTAATTTTCTTTATTTTTATCTGTAATTTTTATTTCTTTCTTTTGATTTCAGGTGACTTAAAAATGGAACATTACTGGGAGATTGAAAGATTACGTGCTTTACAAGAAAATACACCCCACATCTGGGAGCAACAGTCCGGTTTTCTGAGGCCTGTTGTCGAGCCCAATGATTATCACTGGATGCCAGAACCAAGCAACCCTACATTTGCTCAACAGAATTCAATGTGGAGAGGTGACATATGTAATGGTGACCACCCAAGCGATTATTGCGAATACAACTACCATCCAGGGTGGCAGAATTATCAAGATCCTACATGGTACGAAGAGCCATCACATTTCACAGAATCACATTTTTCATCTTATCCACCATCTTCCTTCAATCCTTATCAAGAACCAGAACCATCCAAAGAAGATCAATTGATTCACATGTTCAAGGAACAGACAGCTCAATTTGATACACAAGTTCAGAGTAACACAGAATCCATACAGAGAATGACAGATCAGATCAGACAATTCACAGAAAACAGAACTATATACTTCAAGAACCATTTCCAGATGACACTGATGAAGCCTTCGAGTACCAATCATTTCAGAATGACATTTCAACAGACGAGGAGGCTGAACAGTATCAACAATCAGAGGTATCAGTTCAGGAACCCGAACCGGCAAAGTCTCGATTTGATTTCTATTATTCAGATTCTGACGAGGATGAAACTAAGCTGTTTGTACCAACTGCATCAAAAATTGAGGATGGAATTTTGTATCCTCAAAACGAAGATCTTGGAGATTCCATTTCACAAATGTTTGAAGAAGATCAACTTGAGCCATCCAATCCAGTCATATCAGAGGATGAAAACCTAAAATCTAACATTTCTTTTCATTCTCAGGTTGACAATTTTGAAACATGTATTTCACAGATGACAGATGAAGAACTAAATACAGAAATTTTAAAATATATCTGTGAAGAAAATGTGGAACAAGACAGAACAAATGAAGGAGCAAATGTCTGACCTTAATAAAGATCCAGAACATTCAGGAGAAACATCACTGTTTTGGGGAGTACAAATCAAAGATATCACCCAGAAGCTTGACAGAATGGAACTTCCATTCCAAGTCAAACACCATACGAGACCTCCTGATTTTCTTTCTTTCTTTTCAGGTACTACTGGAGCAACAAAGATTAAAAAGGTGGAACGAGCACTGAATGAGACAAAATTATTTTTGCCACTTTACCGTTGAAGAGACCTTTCAAAAGCAACGCTCACGGGATTGTCTTTAATCGACATCCAAAACGACATTGAAACCTCCTTAACAGATGAATTTCAGTCACGTCTGGCTGAAGACGAAAAATTCAGCGCTAGCAGGGAGGCAACCCATGCAATTTGTTGTAATTTATTTTTCATATTTTGTGTGAACTTTTTAATTAATTTGTGTGTTAGTTTTGCAGGAAAAATTAAAATGGAATTTATCAGGACAAAGCAAGCCAGTACAAGCGGGATTTTCAAAATAAAAATTTGACAAAATCACGAAGATACAAAGTTGATCCAGGAGACGGCCGAGTAAAAAGAGACACTTCTTAAGAGGCGTCCCTATGGATTTATCCGTCACAAGACATGGTTTTGCCAAAAAAAAAAAAAAAAAAAAAAAAAAAAAAATCCCTAAAAATTACCGACGTCGCGACGCACGACCAATTTCAGCGTCGCGACACTGGTTTGATTACAAGCCTAAACAGCAGCCACCACGCACAGATCACTCCTCCTTCCTCACAGATCTCACCATTTTCTCTCAACCCAGCAGCCAAATCCAACCGAAACCACCATATCATCTTCTTCTTCCTCAAACACCACCAAAACCGAACCAGCCACCCTCACTTAGAACCAGCCATCACCACCGCGAGCCACTACCTTCATCACCGTGACCGAGCCCAACCTTCGCCGAGTCAAAACCGAATCCACCAAGCCACTGCCGTGTATCTTCATCACTGCCGAGCCGAGATCCACCAGCCACGCCACTGCCAAAACCGACCAAAGCCGAGATATCCATCACCATCAAAACCAAGCTTCGCCAAACCCACCGAGAACTTCCACAGAAACCCAATCGCCGAGCCCATCAAAACCGATCTTCATCAACCACTCACGACCGAACAAAGCTGAGAGATATCGCCGAGATCTAATCACCGAGACCAAACCGAGACTACCCAATCGCCACTGTCTCGCCTGAACCAAACCACACAAGTCGCACCATTGCCGGATCTCCAACCCGAAACCGCAAAAACCGACAAGTCAACCCATCATCACTGCCGTTCAGCCACCCCACCAGAAACCCAAGACGAGATCTACCAGAAACCAGAAACCCACCTTTGCCGAGCCAGATCTGCCGTGAACCTCACCACCGAGAGACAACCAACACCCAAACCGAGAACCAGAAGCCGAGCCACCTAGACCCAACCCACAACCAAGTCACAACCAATCCGTATCCTCACTGCCAAAATCAAAACTAATTTTACGGTAATGATTTGATAAAAATTTGATTTGGTAATTGGTAAACTAAAAAAAAATTGAATTGTGATTTGGTTGATTATGACTGTGGATTGGATTACGAAGTGTTGGATGGTTGAAATTGATTCGTAGTAATTGGGGGCGAAGAAATTGAGTTTGATATTTGGTGTTTGTTTGTGGCATTTGATAGATTTAGGTTGTATTGGATAATCAAAAATTCAGGGGAGACTCTGTCGAATTTTTCTGAAAAATACCAAAGTTGGGATTTGATTGGTGATAATTTTTTAGGGTGAATTTTGGGGAAATTTTGAGTTTTTAGAGTGATTCTGCCAAAATTTTTAATGAAAAATGGTCAAATAGCAATCGTGGTAAGAATCGTAATTTGGACATAAATCTTAATCGGTAATTTTTCCTGTCAAATTTCAGCTGATCAGGTATACCTTCTAACTCTTCTTCTACTGTTATGAGACATTTAGTAGTATGTTATTTTTATTTTTAGTTCAAAATTTTTCGAAAAATACAAAAAAATTGAAAATTTTCAAAAATTACAAAAATATTTTGCATTTTTTTGTTTTTATTTTGACTAAAAAGGTGGAATTGGTAAAAGATAGCTGAGTAAGGAATTTCCACTCCTGAGACGTATCTCAAACCTATTTCGAAATAAGTTAATTTTTGTTTATTTCATTTTGAATTATTTAATTTGTGAATTCTCCTTAACACTGACTAAATTGGATCTTCATATGTTCAGTTGACAGGTATTATGACTTACATGGAAACATACAGTCATGAGCTAAAATTGAAAAGTTTGTAATATTCCGTGCTATAGTTTAATTGGAGGAAACATCTCTAAATAGTGATGGAAAAAAAAAAAAAAAAAAAAAAAAAAAAAAAAAAACGTCCATTACTATTTAGAAAAAGTCCGAGATCCGAGTTATTAAGTCTGTAAGGGTATTTTAATATCTAGTGCCCTAAAACCAACTGGTTTGGGAGTCATTGGCCCAAAGCTCGTTACATGGATCGAAGATGCTGCAAAAATAAATATATATATCTGAAGTCTGAGTAATTAAGTTCGTAGGGGTGTCTTAACACCTGGTGCCCTAAAGCCAACTGGTTTGGGAGCCACCAACCCAAAGCTCGCTACATAGACGGAAGGTATTGTATATAAATAAAAATAGAAAAAAAAAAATCAAAGAAAAAATCAGAAAAATCAAAAAAAAATTATTCCATTGCTACAAAAAAAGGTGTGAAATCTGATAGAACTTTAGGACAAAAATATTACTCTCTTATCAACTGCACTTATGACTGTTGTGGGCAAAAATGAAATGATTAATATTTTGTTAGCTGAGTATATGAAGAATGGTAAAAATAAACGGAGAATTTACTTATTCGGTAATTTAGAAAGAAACAAAACAACTAATAACTTGGAGTAGAATTTTCACCTGATTAGTCACTATCTTCTTTATTCTCTTTTCGCTTGTCTTTTTGCTTTTGTGTGCATTAGTTTTACTACACTTTTTACTTTTGTAAAATGTTTGTGGGTATCATTGCTGTAAACCCTCACGAGACTACACTCGTCCACTAGGGACACCTAGGGGTTTAAAGGCTTGTTGCATATGCTAAATGCAACCGTGATCCCTACGAAAATGGCTTAGTTAAATTTTGTTAAGTTATTTTATTTTCTGTTTTGCTCGAGGACTAGCAAAATGTTAGGTTTGGGGGTGTGATGAGTGATATTTATATCACTATTTCCCACTCATTTAACTTAATATTTTGTATTGTTTCTCGAGTTTTATGAACGTTTTGATATGTTTTATTGTTATTTTGCAGATAAATAAAGTTTGGACAGCACTGGAGGCAATTTGGGGCAAAACCGGACAAAAATGCGTCAACAGGGATATTTTGGTCTTCTGCGCGTCGCGACTCTGGAACACTGCGCGCCGCGACGCCCAGCGTGCGCCGGTTCTGCTAAAATGCGCCATGGTCAACGGGTCAACAATTTGAAAAGTTTGACTTTGCTAAAATGCGCCGTGCCACGTGTCACCATCACATCGAATCTGCTAACATGCACCGTGACACGTGTCAACATCATATGCTGCCGACACTCTGACATGACACGTGTCGCCTCGTCATCAGCCATGTCAGCGGTCAACGAGTCAACATTGCCACGTGTCATGCCACGTCATCAGCCACGTCAGCAAGTCAACCAAGTCAACATGCCACGTCAGCCTCAGCCAATCACAGCATGACACGTGTCGCCACCGTGTCACAATCCTATTGTGCCGACAATTGGAACACACGTCTACGCCACCTCATCGCCACGTCATCAATGACGTCATCACAATAATTGTGTCTAGCCGCCTTGCCACGTGTCGCCTTCTCACCATGCCACGTGTCGCCTTCTCAGCAGTGCCACGTTTTCACTGTACACAGCGTCGCGACGCTAGTGCAATTTGGCGTCGCGACGCTGGAGCAAAATTCCTATAATACCGCGCGAATTTTCATAATTCAGTGTGCCTTTCTCTCTCTCATCTCTTTGATGAAGAGAGAGTTTCTCTCTCTAAAAAATATTCTATTTTTATTTTATATTTTTAGTTTTGTAATTTATTTTAATTACTTTTTGTAATAATAGTAATTTAATTTTTACTTTTTACTTTTTACAGTTTTTACTATTCACCATGTTGAAGTAACTTTTTCAGCTAGGGTGAAAGGTAATTCTTCTACTATTGCTATTTAGATTAATCTCCCTTAAAAATAATATATTCACTATTTAAAATATTGACTTAATAAGGAATACCGCTATATTGGTCGGTTGGTAATTTAATTTTAATCTGTTTTAAACCTGACTAATCAAGGATACCGCCAGACTGGTCGGTTGGTAAATTTATTTTTGGTTCCGCCTTAATGGCTGGTTGGACTTAATTTGACTTAATCAGGATACCGCCAGACTGGTCGGTTGGTAAATTTAACACAAGTTTATATATTATTTTATGGGAGATATCTAAATTAGTAGTAGTAAAAGTAATTCCTTTTACCTTAGCATTTTATTTTATTGTAATTTACTTTTCAGCATTTTACATTATGTCATTTTATTTTATGTATTTTATTTTTATAGTCCTAGTTATGTGTTAGTTAATTAGGGGTTGTGATGACTTTTAATATCACCGGTTTATAAGGGATTATTTTATAGTTGGGTAATTTAAAAGTTTATTTATTAAGTCTTAAGCTTAATGCTTCTTGTTGTCTGATCACCAATAAGATTGAAATGGTAAATCTAAAATGAACTAGACATAGGGATTTTAGGTTTCAGCCTTAGACTTAATAACCCACGATCTTCCTTGAGGATAGATAAACCTTTAATAGATTTCCTTACAGGATAGGAATATACCTGTCGGGCGGGGGTAGCCATAATTGGAACTTAGACTTAATGAATCCAGGTAATGTGGTTGACATAGGAATATGGTTCAATTGGGTTATACTGGGTATTTGTAGTTGACCATCGGAAGAGGCTTTTACATAATTTAGTGTTCCAGGTTAATGAACTAATTTATTACACAAACATAAAATAATCACTTCATCTTTTAAATGATATTAAAAGAATTCACAACCTTATATCTTTTTATCTTTTATTTTCCTTAGAATTTTCTTTTATCTTTTTATTTATTTAGCAAATCTTCAATCAACCAAATCAATCAAGCAATCAATTCTATTCTCCCTTTAATTAGATATTTGTAAATAAATAGATTCAATAATTAATAACAACAGTAGGAATTAAGTCCTCGTGGGATCGATATTTTTATACTACTTGAACGATACGTGCGCTTGCGTTATACGTGTGTGTTTACGCCGGTCATAGATCTAGTGGGCGAGTCGGTACTCCCTTCTTCAGATCCTCTTCTGCCGTGAGCAACATCCTATGTAGCTCCTGGTAGGTGCAGACTGTCCCGTGCATGTTGAAGTACATCACAAACTGGCGGAATGAAGCTGGCAGAGAACCAAGAATGACACTCCTACCGAGA